>JANHGB010049504.1:0-99593 GCA_026283785.1 Coracopsis vasa
ATCCTGCTCGCTCTTGCACGTGGGGATGGGCTTTGCTCTGCAGGTGATGTGCAGGAAGGTCCGCGATGCAAGCCATGCAAACATCCCCAAAAGACAGGTTGAAATGAAAGTGTCAAGGGACAGAATGCATCAGGACCACCTTACATTTACATACTGATAAGATTAATGTTAATTAATAAGATTAATGTTAATTCAATCGAAAATGAACAATTTTCCCCAACACTGCATTATCAGTCACTGATATTGGACTGCATTGTTCCTGCCAGTATGGAAGTGATAAACCAAGGAGAAAACATGCAATCCTTTGAACATAAAGCATGTTGAAAGTGAGGGCCTCAGCTTTTATTATTCTTTACTCACTTTAAAAATACTCATTTCAGAGAACTGTGGAAAGGTAAAGCCACATTTTTCCCCTCCTTTCACAATTAGGAAACTTCATAATGGAAATTCTGACTGATGGGGAGAGCTGGGACCAGATCCCAGTCATCATATCTGAATGTGTAAGTGAAAGCAAAAAGCCATCCCTGACCCAGAAGTGTACTACTTTTGCCAGATTTCACCTTCTTGCTCCCAAATGGAAGGATGCAACCAGTAATCACTGAAACATCCTAATTGTGGGGATGAGCTACACAGAGGCAAAGAATATTTTTTTATCAATTTCATTTTTATTTTAAATGGAATTTCAAAATACATATAATTTTAAAACACCTTGAGGCTGACAGCTATAGGGCATGGGGATCACTAAGGACCCTGAGTTAGGTCTTAGCACTACAAGGAATCCTTATGAAAGCATAAAATTAACAACTAAGTGCTAGAAAAAAAGAGGATATGAAGGCTCCCTGTTTCTCAGCAGGTAAACTGTTAACAACTGGTATGAACCGTCATGTGCTATTGATGTTACTTTTCATCTAAGTCTTATGAAAGGGTATGACTGTAGGGAGTACACAGACCAGTGAAAGATGCCCTAAGAAACTCTGCAGTCTATTTCTTCTCGCATGGAAAATTTTGCCCTCTAAATGTTAGATTTTGGCACAAAGTTAGAGAAAGATCGGGGTCTTAAAATGAAGGATGAGCACAAAAATACATAATAACAGAGCATGGTAAAATCATGCCTATTTCATGTGGTTACCTGCCAGCCTTTGAGTATATGAGCCAAACTCACTGACACATACATACAAACACCTTACTAATGTGATGATACATGACCAGCTGGCCAGTGAAGCCAGAGGAATGATTGCAACAAAATAGTTATTGTAACTGTACCACAGAGAGAGAAACTCCCCTCCCCCCAACACCCCCTAACCTGCTTAATGAAGAACCCATGAAACGAAGTAAAATAGCTGGATTTCAATGTCATCCCTACACTCTGGTCTCCATGCAGTCCTGTTGTGGCAGTAAATCAAAAGGACAGTATTTCCATGGTGTCTCTAAGCTCCACGCATGTAAGGTGGAGGAAGAGTTTCCTTTGTTAACTCCCTACCCAGTGCTCTGCACTGTAATTTTTTATTGTCCCAATGGTGAAAGGGAGACTTCTTTCATCTATCTGAACATATTTTTCTGAGAAACTGTTCAGGAGTGTGGTGGAGACATGTTCTTTTATAAAAACAGAAACAGTTTTCGTGCTGTGCCCACAGCAAAGGGTTTAGTCTAATGAGACACCAAGACCTCCACACATTTGGGAAGACACTTCTAATTGTTGGTCACTGAACAAAAACACACTGTAATGATTTCTCTGGTCACCTGCACAGAAAATCCAAACACATTTACCTTAGAGGTAAAGGTAGAGGTAAAATAATAACTCCTGTTACCTGAAATCTTTTGATGTGTTTGAATGTATTTCAGTTTATTACTCTGGTTTAATCACTTTCAGTTAAAAGATTATAATGCTTCTGCATTTCCAAGACAAATAGTATTACTTGCCTTAAAACTCTGGAGGTTTGGCTCTATTCATAACTTCAATTATGGAACTAAGCTGGCAGTAAGTAATGGTGTAAGCTATTATTTTTAGTAGTAAAAGCAAGGCCCCACTACACTACTTTACTTACTTTACCAACAAAACATCTGTAGTTGCATTCTACTGTGTTTATGGTTGTGAATTCCCAAAATCAGTCTTGAGATGTAGTTCATTGAGTTCAGTGGTGTTTTACCAGGTCTGTGCTCAGTGTAATCACAAGGGTAATGAAGATGGTCCTTTTATTTATCTCTTTTTCCGTGCAGTCTGTAAATTATTTATGGGAAGATGCAATAAAAATCTGGCACTTTGGACATTTTGTATTATAAAAAATTGATGTTGAGAGAAGAGAATCAGAGAAGGGTGTCCAAGGACAATAGTCATATTTTTCTTGGTAATAGCTTTAGGGCAAAAATGCTGAAACAATTTTCTTCTGTCCTCGTGACTAAGTCCTGGTTTCTCTAATGTGTGCTCGTTCGATTTGGATGAGTTTTTGCTTTATAAGAGAAGCAGATTAAGTAATGTGCTTGGCAAAATAAATGTAAATGTGCTGCCTACTACTACTGCTGAATAGTTACATGAATAATTACAAAAGAAGCTCCCCCTAACGCCAGTTTTTCAGCCCTCCAAAAGTGCTGCAGCCTCAAGAGAAAACAGTTCTCTAGAGATAAAAGACTAAGGATTGGATGTACAATCAGTCAAACGTGGTAAAATCCAGTTTTCCTGTGTCTTTGGAAGCAGTCTAAAGCCATTTATAAAATAAACACATCTGTTCATATGTCATACTCACTTCCCACTACATTACTTTGCAGTAACTATGAAGTAGATGTTTTCAAAGATATCCTACAGATGACTGGTGACTAACTGCAAGTGCAACAGGAGAGTGACAATGTTTTGGCCCTGATAGCAACTGTGTGTTTCATACACACCAGTGATTGGTAAATCTTGTCTGGATGCCATACCGTGAAAAGTGACCTAATCCTTGTGTTTTTAGTGAAACTGAAATTTAATTTTCTTTCTTACAGATTCTGCATTTTTAGTAGATTTTTTTACAGGTCTTACTTTCTATTGAGAGTGTTCTTCATCTAATACAGTGGATCTTCAGCTCAAATTTTAACAGGTAGCTCAGCAGGAGCACTGGAGCAGGTCCAGCAGGCTAGAGTAAGGTTGTGTTCTGGGCTGACACAGGACAGATGGATGCTTAGAGGAAGGCCAAAGACTTGAGGAGACATCTGAAGGCCTTTTGGATCCTTGATGTTACTGAGCTCAAAAAAACCACCTTGCTTCCCACCAAACAGTCCTGGTGTGTGCAGAGGGTGAGTGATGGAAGAAGCTGTAAGGGTCAAACAGTTAGGGCGCTACTACTCACTGTTGCTGGTTGCTGTCATAGCTGCTGCCAAGGCTGTCCCTGGCCTGATGGCCATATATAGAATTAGGATGGTCAGGGGCATATCCAAATTTGTGCTTTCCTACAGAAACCAGGAAAGGAGCTCAAATCTTTAACTGTCTTATTGCACAGCCAAGTAGCAAGCACACAGACAAAAAATCAAATAAAGCATTCTGACCCAGCAAATACATAGTGTCTTCCTCCCTTTTTCCATGACAGCCACATGTCACTGGAGCTGGGGTATGGTTTACCAGCCCTCTGGCTTTCACAATGTTCTCAACACTTCTTGCATACTTCCTGCATGCACATCCGTGCACTCATCCTCTGTTTTTATTGCTGAAGGTTAGTGAGGATAAATGGAAGCCTCCAATGCTACTTTCTATGGCCAGTTTAGATCTCACAGATAATCTCCCATGAGGTCACCCACCTCTTCTAAATGTCATGCACTCATGTGATCTGAAAGCCTTCACAGGCTGTCCTCATGCTTGAATGACATCCCAGTGACTCAGGCACTAATGTCTCCAAATGCAGCCACCTCTTAATTCCCTGCTTTGACTGTTTCTCCAATAAGATGCTGCTGACCATCCTCGCACTGAGAGCGATCAAACGAGGCAGTGTGAAGGGGGAGAGCTTTGTGAATATCGGGAAAATGACACTGGACAGCGCCACACGGTTGAGAAAATTCAGTCAGCATCAAATTTGTAATAGTCTTTGTGACACAAATGGGACATTCAGGCTGTTCTCTAGCCCTTGAGAGGAGAGGAACATGCATTGCCTACACCACATGTCTGGCAAGGCAAGTGAAAGCTGCATGCGCTATAGTCATGCTGCTAACCTAAAATCAATGGCCAGGTCAAAAAGATGAACAGCATCCTTCATCCTGTGTGAGGATAAACTTCACTTCCTGGGTTGGTAGTTCATGTGTAAAGCCGATGGCTCACCAGGGCTTATCTGAAAAAGGGCCACAGTAGATGCTCTGGAGGAGCCTGATGAAAAGCATTATTTGGAAAGGTATCAGATGGGACTGCAGCCTCCCAAACTACCATCCTGATGGGGTGGTGGCCGGCCAGGGCAGCAGGGAGGGAGGACCGGGGACCTCTCCTTTCCTCCCTTTCCCTACAGCAGGAACTGGGCTTTGCTAGCCTTGTCTCTCGCATGGTCTCCCCCATCCAGCCCACTTGGTCAAGGCTTCCTGCCTTGCCCTTCTTACTGATTTTTTTTGGCTTACTGATATTTTACACACCTTGCTCCTTCTCTTCAAGGAAAAACAACTAAACAAAAGTGACATCCAGAAATGCAAATTCTTAATATCCAGAATGAGAACTACTTCTATTCTACCAATTTCAGCTAAGACAGAAAGCTATCTACTTCATTTACCTTTATGTGAGGCAGGGGAAAAAATAAAGAAAAAATAACTCTGGCATCAGATGTGGTGGAGCTAATTTCTGTACTACTTGTCAGTTGTCAAAAAAGTGTTCTTTACAGGTTGATTTCAGCAGAAGTGCTCAAGTTGTGACATCCTGAGCAAAAGCTTTTTAAATAGCAGTGATGTTGACCTCCCAATGGCTCTTCCTGTGAAGAAAGGCAGTGCATTCAGGCAGACAATTCACATGCCCTTTGTCCTGTACATTTTCAGCTTACTGAAATGCTCAGCAGATTTTCCAAACAGAGCAATTATGGTGTCTCCAAAGCATCACACACCAGCGTGCAACACAACCTTTTCCTATTTAAGGCTTTTGTTTTTCAGCAAAGCATCTCTATTTGGAAAATCACTTGTGTAAATCATCAAGGTCCGATAAGACACACACCTCATATTCAGAGAACTTTGTGATTGAAGGCTTATTATGAACAGAAGATCATAGAGTACAGCCCTCAGAGGGATTCATAAGGCAATCTAATCTATCTCCTTGCCTCCGAGCCCAAGCAGCTATACTTGCCCAATTCCAAGCAGATTTGTATGGAATATATTCTTTACAGCACACTTTAAAGATCCATCCATCATGGGAACAGTACAATCTCCCTAGGTAACCTATCCTAGAATTTTGTTATCTTTACTGTTACAAAGTGTTTCCTAGTTTAAAACTGATATTATTGGCCTGCATAAATGTAACATAGATGTGTGATATTACATGTGATGCCTGTGTAGGAAACATACAACACTGAGTAGAGCAATGCAATTAGAAAATTATGTCAATCTGACCAATTTCCATCCTAGGGGTGAGAAAGCAAACCTTGTATTCCCCAAGGCATGATTAACCTGTGTGCAAGTGGCTCTTAAGCGGGGGCCTTGGTCTCTTGTGATTCTTCTACATCAAATTACAAAAATAATGAATCTTAAAAGAAAGTGAGCTGGTTCTTGCTGAACCCAAGCAACAGCTAAAGGATCCCGGTCAGGAGAAGAACTGGTACCTCCCAGTTGTATGAAGCTTCCTCTTCTCCAATGCCTATGCCGACCAAAACCAAAGAAAGGCAGAAAAGGAAGGGGAGAAATAAGTGAAAGTTCTAAAGTCAAACCCCAATCCACTGCATAAGGCAGAGGGTGTAGGTCAGCACACAGCTCATTGCCTTCACAGGCAAGCAACTCAGGTGAGTATGCAGGCAATTGGTGTCATTAGAAATTATGTAATTCGAATAAAAAGGGCATGAAAAGAGTCAGGACACAAAATCTGATAATTCTTCACCAACAGTTCTCCCAGTTGGGATTTTTGATCATGATGAAATGAAGCACAAGTGTAAGAAATAACTTACACTATATGCCAGAGAGCATTTCTTGTCTGAATATTCTTAGGAAGCTGACATGAGGCTAGTAGCTAAAACGGGTTGAAGCTTTTTCGGATCTACAGCTTACTACATACAGTTGTGTAGTGGACATAGACAGGCTATGGACCTTTTTTTTCTTAATACAAACTTTTACCACCATTAACAAGCTCAAGTAAATTCTTTTCTCTCCCCTCCATCCAGATTTATTATATAAGAAAGTAATTCTAACTTCTCAGCAGACCATTAACATCTAGCATGTCAACCCCATTTAAAAGGATAAGGAGAATAAAGGTGCCCATTTCCATCAATGAACACATAAGCTTTTAAAAATAATGTACTGAAATGGGCCAAGAAGAGAAGAACGTTACTCCTCTATCCTTACACATAAGTCCCATAGTGATGTCTACCTTTATGGCAGTGCAGGCTTGTACAGGAAGCCAATATTAAATAGCTTAAGGTTGAAAAGCTTGGCTCCCCTTGGAGCCATCTGTGACCTTTAGAAGACTGTGCAAACCAGAAGCTGGTAAATACTTATTTCTAAGAGAAACCCAAACAATTAAGAGCAACAAGAGTTATTGACAGCAGTGGCTTACAGCAGTAGCCTCATGGGAGGGCAGTCGCCAGCACTTTGTAAATGTTTCTAAAGTGCCCATCACACATAACATTGTTCTGAAACAGATCAGACAGTTAAGTGTCACCTTGATAACAGAATCAGTGCAGTTTAGTAAGTAGGAAGGACATTATCATGAGGGGTAATGGCCACTAGGATTGTTTAGCTGCCTGAAGGGATCCTGCCCTTTGAAAGCTCTTCCTGCCTTTGAAAATACCCTGAACACTTCAATTCCTGATGTCTTAGAGATGCCTATTTATTCTCTCCATTTGCCTTTACAGCTGAGAATTGCAGCGTACAGGAAACCACAAATGGCCTATAGGAACTCAAGCTCTCTGCAGTGCCTGTTTTTGGAGGTTGTGGTAATGTATTGTAATTCTGAAGGCTGTGGAAAAGGGATATTTTCTCCAATAACTCTTTTCTGAAAATATGAGAAAAATCAGGAGAAGGCTCTATCTGTCTAGCTGGAAAAATACCCCAACCAACCAACCAACCAACCAACCAAAAAAACCCATTCAATCACTTAATGAAATCTTTCCAGAGGATAATGTAATAGGAAGCAATCCTACAAGCTTGTCTGCTTCCAAGGTAAACCAAGTGAAATCAGCAGTAGTGACAGCAAGGACAGCCATGCAACGCTGGCGGCTGAAGACCCTGCTCCCTGAAGCATCAGTGAAGCCTGAAGCACGAGAGTGTGTGAGCAGAGATTATTGCTGACCTTCCCCAGACTTGCTCACTACAGCCTGCTTACTCCCTGTATACCACTGATGTTTACACGTCGTGTAGATGTGTCTACACATCAAGAGTTAACACATTAAAAATAACATGCTGTATGTAGAAACTCAGCAGGCTTTCTTCTATAGCAGATGAGGGACTTAACTGTAAAGGGTCTTCCACACAACCTTTATTCCAATAGGACCATTAGGAGCAGAATATACCATGCATATCAGGTGAGAAAGCTAAGGCTGAGAAATTAAGCTAAGACAGATAATTTTGCCCCCAAGACTTCTCTATGCTAAGAACGTTGCATTTCTACTTGTATCAGAGTTTATGGCAAATTTCCTATTGGTTTCAAAGGAATCAAAACTAGCCTCTATTTCCATACAACTCTGTAAACTTTGAGCTGGAAAAATACTTGTTAGATCACAAAGCTCATTTGAAGAAAATTGCAAAGTACAATGCCCTCAGAAGATCTGTCAGTCTTTTAAGAGCTGTTTTGTTTTGTCAAAGGCAAATAAACCTGCTTGGAGAAATATGGACAGGTGATTTGTATGGTGATTTCTTCCATTTTCTTTTCATTATTTCTACTTACAGCCTCTTAACCACAGTCAGGCGTAGTAGAAACATCAGGTTGTGCAGGTTGTTTGCATAGATTGTTTGTTATTTTACATGTACAGCTGGTGGGTGTCAGAAGTGAGTGGGTATGGCTAATTCAAGGTGTCTCCTGAACTTGAGTGTTTTCTTTTTAAGGAAGTGTAACCATCTAGCCCTGGAAATGGTGTTAGGGTGCTGATGTTGGGAAGTACAGCAGAATACACCTAATGGAATCTGTCTTTTTAAAAGCTTTGACTTGGCTAGTGTGATGGAAGTGTTAAGACTAGCAGTGCACAGTAGCTCCTTGCATAGTGATGGGGGAAAGTCTGCCTCAGGCCTACGTTGTGAAGCTGGCATATTAATTTTGACTTCTTTTTTTACCATGGCTGTAGGCACATTCATGTGTTACTGTGAGCTAAATGAAGGTGTAGGCAGAGAGATTATCTACTCCTCTACATAGATAAAGCTACTTACCTTTTTAAGTCAGGTTTCCTCAGATATGTCATTTCCATAGTGTAAATTAAGGAAATTTTCTTTGCTGTAACTTGCTTGTTGGACTACATTTTAGTGCAAAAGAAGACTGGAAGAGGTCAAAAGGTAGGGAAGACATGCTTGTACCCTGTCAAGATGGTCAGCATTGGCCTAAACTATTGTATTGCTCTCATTGCGCAACCTCCGGAAAGTACAAGTAATGTCGTTACTTGTAATTTAAAGAATTTGAAGCATATACATTTATTTTTTATCTCCTCTCCCTTACAACAGTAGGATATCAAATTTACACTATTGTATGGTAGCTCCATTTAACTATATTTCTCATTTAACTCCATCTCTCATTAGCATCCTTCTCTTTGACATGACTGCTATCAGGATCAGAGGAGGTTCCTTGGACCTTGAATGGGGAAGGAGGATGAAACTGAACTGCTTTTGCGCCTGTGAGGACTCTGCATTTTCTGGAGGGAGCATGGCATCCTGCTGAATCATATTCCCCACCCTCACCCTGAAAGACTGCCATCTCTTTACTGCAGGACGAGTTTTGTCAGTCCACCTGAGAGGGCAGCTCTGGCTGACGCGCATACCTCAGGAGGACATGTGCTTTCCCCAAGGCCATTGCTTGGTACTTCAGCTATGGCTGGAATGGCCCATCCAAGTGTTGCTGACTTCTAATGTCAGTCAATTCTGCTGAAAGACATCTAGTGCCTTTGAGAGGTAGGCTGCCTGGGAGACCAAGGAACAGATAAGTCTTTGCAGTATTTGAAAGGTGGTTTGCTATTAGGCATTTCAAACTCTATGTTTCCCCCAAAAAAGTTTTCACAGATTTCAGGTGCATCTGCCCTATGCTTT
This sequence comes from Coracopsis vasa, assembly GCA_026283785.1. NCBI lineage: Eukaryota > Metazoa > Chordata > Aves > Psittaciformes > Psittacidae > Coracopsis > Coracopsis vasa. Next base: position 9,364 of record JANHGB010049504.1, read on the forward strand.
TCTCTTTACCTGTCTACAGTTTTGATTCTTTGATGTGACAGAACTAACACAGTAATGCCTTTTCCACTTCAGGAAAAGTCCAAGGGTCCCCTGAAAATTCTGCTATCATACCAGGAAAATCATGCTGCACTGTCATGCCAGGTGCATACTGCTGGGACTCAGAGCAAGGGCTGTGTTTACTGTCTTTGAGAGTCACTTATGTCAATCCTTAACATAGGCAGATGAGACCAAAATAAACTTGCTGAAGTAGATCTCAGTATCTCTACAGGCTTTCAAACCAGTTTAAGTAGACTATGTGGTTTTTTTGGGGCAGGCAAACCTTTGCACTTCTATGAGGAAGTCAATATTTTCATTGTTGCTGGTACAGAAACTCTAAAGATTAATAAAAATGAGCTTGTAGTACATTAGTTCTTGGACAGTGCTTTGGGGATGAGGGGTTTGGCTCACCGCTATCCAAGCTTATATGCGTGCTCAGTACACATCCAGCTCATACCAGGGGAAGACAAGAGATTACTGAAGCCATGGTCTGTTTAGACTCTGACCTGTAGAAGAAAAGTTGACGTGTAGTCCAGTTCCTGTAACTACCCTAGAAATTTCTTCCAGGAGTGGAATTTAGAGACTGTCTAGTGTGGAGGAGATGTCTTTCTTCCTATTTGGTAAGCAGGACCACCACTACCTTGTACCACTATGGACTGTCTCTGAGCACAGCCTGACAAATTGCTAGTCGTGCACCATTCATGAAGATTAGGAGGGTAGATAAAACACGTCCCATCAATGCCTTTGCCAGACTCCAGCATGTCTTTATTTAGTCAGACGTCATTAAGACAAAAAGCCCTTCACAAACTTAGTGGTTTGCCATCCATCCTCCATCCTTCAGCATGTGCGGTTCATTCCAGCTGCACTTCACCTGGTGTGAGGGCTGGGGTGCTCTCCCTTAGTGTTCTCTCCTGCTCTCAAACCTGAGCATTTGTGAGCACATGAAATTGAATTAGCAGGTGCAGGCACAACTCCTTCAGTCCCAAAGGTAAGCCTGAGAGTTGCAGATCATGGAGGGACCAAGTCTGAGTTACTGGTTAACTTATTGCTTCTGCTAAAAATGGTGTCTATGAGGATGATACAGTGCACAGATTCTGGGAACACTTTTTGTGATCAATGGACATCAGGCTCTCATTATCTTAGACTAACAGTGCTAACAGCAGATGATTACACCATAACCTTTACTTTGCTAAGCAGCTGTCTATATCTTACAGAGCAGTTGCTTGAATGTGAATTAGGGAATGGAAGAAGATGGGAGAGTTGAATCCTAACCAGCTGATGTGTAATTCAGGCTGGACGTGAGGAAGAGAATTTTTACAATAAGGGTGGTAAAATACTGGCATAGGTTGCCCAGAGAGGTGGTGGATGTGCCACCCCTGGGGACATTCAAGGCCAGGCTGGATGTGGTTCTGAGCAACCTGAACTAGTTGAAGATGTCTCGACCCATGGCACAGGGGGGTTGAACTAGATAACCTTTGAGGGTCTCATCCAACCCAAACTATTCTACGATTCTAAAAGCACCTTGATTTCAGAGAGACCTCTGCAGTCCACAGCTTTACTTCGTCTATACGGTATCCTAATAGAAGAAAATCTCGTTTGGGTTTCCTCCTCTGTGGTCCCTGAGAACTTATTTTTGCTTAGATTTCTATCCCTATAAAAACATATCCTATTTATAATTACAAGTAAATGCATTAAGAAACCAGTGCAACATGGGGACCCATCCCCCATTTCCTTATCATTTTCTCAGATGTGGTGTGGATCTCAGTTATACTGGTTTTATTTTGGCTATGTGTATCACTAGGACCACAGGAAACCCTGTCAGGGTGGTCTGGGCCATCTGCAGTGGGGGCAGAGCCTGGAGCCTCTGCGTGTATCCAACCACAGGCAGAAGGGAAAGGCACAGCTCTCCTTCCACTAGTGCTTCATACTGCCTGAAGCTGCAAAGCTGCAGCTTTTGCCAAAGCTGGTACACGTAAAGCTGGTACAAATCAAGTTTGGGAACCTAGCTCAACCAGCCTCAAGGTCTTGGGGAGGCAGGAGTATTTCATAGGAGTCAGAAATGATCCTTTCAAAGCAAGGGGGCCTCCACGTGTACAGAAGTGACCTGTGAGCAGAGCAGCTTCAGCTAGGACTATACATGTCCTCACTGTGCAATGTCAACATCAGACATGGTCTCTGAGCAGCCCTGAGCTGGATGCAGAGCAAAGGCACTCCGAGCAGGGGCTGCAAGTCCCTCTCTGCCCCAGCTGCAGCCTGGGCAGTGCTGGCTTTCAGTGAGGAAAAAGCAATGCCTTGATGCAGAGCACCTCCGTTGCCACCAGACCATTCCAAGAGCAGAAGCAGCCCTCTGCCCTCCTCTGTGAAGTGCTGTGAAGGCCACTAGTATATCTGCTCTGAAATGGACTCATTAAAATACACATTCACCTTTGTTATTCTGCAGCTGCATTGCCTGACTCATCCCACTGCAGTCGCTCTGAAATGGAAACCCAAGTTAAAAACTTTCCCGATTTGTTTTTTTATTCACCATGGAAGCTCATGTCTAATGCACTGAGGGCAATGGAAGCCATAACAACATCTGTCTTCATGGAAGGTGAATGAAAGGAAACCTGAAAAAGAGGTAGAAGAAACAAATGAGACACCAGCTGATTAAAAGACTGTTATTTCGTGTTGCCTTCCACAGTTTGACACAGTATGCTTTCTTGCATCCATGTACTTAGTGCTAGTGTAACCCAGCTGGGGCATGGCATCCCCAGCCCAGGTGTGCATATGGCATTTCCACCTTGCTTCCTCTTTTTCCATATAACCACAAAAAACTGCCAAGCACCTGTGGCTTGGCAGGCATGGCCTAACAGCAGGCTTTGGCTGGAATCCCTGCTCACACTCCTGATCACACTAAACCTCTTCTCCCCAGTGGCAAACAGAGGCTTGCACTCAAAGCTTTTCTTGCCAGCATCATTCCTAGACACAGACCCCTCCTAGGTGGCACATGGATGGATGTGGTGTGCCCAGGACTTGCAGACTTCTCTGATGGGCCAGGATATGCTCTGCCCTGCACTGATTTCCTGCTCCCCAGCTGTCAGGGGGCAGAGTGCCCGTGGGGACCTCCGGCTCCTTCACACTCAGACAGTACTTAAAACCACATGTGTCCCCAGTCTCTCCCTGCCAAAATGGAAACCTCATGGCCTAAGCCCACCTCACCCAAGCCGGTAACTTTCTCCTTTGCTTTTATACACAGACGAGATCTCACCAGACATTGCTTTTAGCTGCAAGAAAATGTCTTCTTCTTACTGTTATGTTCTTAAAGACTGCCTTCCCAGGCTAAACATCCTTTGCTTTAAATAGATGGGGTAACCCATATGCTATTGTGAATGATTATTCAAAGGTGAAGTACAGACTCTATTCCAATGGTTTTTACAAGGCAACCTAAATCAATAAGATCTTTCTTGTTAGTTTCTAGATATATATCTAGATATATATACTACATCATCCCTATTTCTTTCATCATTTGGCTCACTTCTGTTATATTTGTTCATGCGGTACATTACCAAGCATCTGAAGCGTTTGCCCTTTTGTCCTCTAGACTGCACTGATTTCTTCTGGAACAAAGTGTAGCTTAAAAATTCTCCACTATGGATTTTTGTAATGAATACTCTACAGTAAGCCACTTGTTAATAATGAGCCTAATTTTATTTGTACAACTCTTTTTATAACCTTTATACTTAAAAAATAATTGGGAAAATTTACAATGATAATTGAAGTGTTTATTAACTGACGGTCTACTTGCAAGATTAAACTGAACATGGCATTGCAATTCAGACCATTTATCAGCTTTGTACAGGAAAAAAAATTATTGCAAGCATGGAAGCCAATATTTTCCACAACACACCTCTGAATATTCTCTTTTATTGCAGGCTGTCTACTATAGTATAGCAATGTTTTCAACAGGAAATATATTAAAAGCCTAAAATCTAAATCTAATTTAAAGTCTAAACGGTGCACATGATTAAAAATGCATTATCTATTCCCAGCAAATCAATACCACTGAAACACTAATGCTTCCCTAATTTTAAGCACCATCTAGTGAGTCAAACATTAGATCTGATCTTCCAAATTACGGCTGAGAAAAATAAGATCATGGCTTGACTGCATCCCACCTAGTGCTCTGTCTCTTCCTAAGATTTGTACCTTAGCTGTTTAGTCACTGTCTGCTCTCTTGCTAATGGACGTTAACTATTCCTCCAAAGGTGCCAAAGACCTGAGCTGCTGCCTGGAGATAATTTGTCTGTCAACAAAGGAGGGTGCTGGCTGAGTAGGCTCCTTAGTTAGACACAGCAAAATGTCTAAAAGTGGAGCAGGGAGAAACCTCATTTTGATAATGAAAACCTTTGTTTTGTCACTCCAGGACAAGGGACTGGAGAGGAGATGGCTTTTATCCAATTATCAGTGAAAGGAAAAAAATCTCTGGGCAAATAAACAGCTTTATAAAGATCATAATTCTTACTATTTCTATTAGCTGGCTTGCCACAAAGATGAAGTAGGTCTGAGAGGGAATTGCACAGCAAATCTGCATGCAATTATACGACCCGCTTATCCAGCACTGGTATTAAATCAGTTTAGTTAAATCAGTGCCAGCTCCTGTGGCAACACACTGGAATCAGCTGGCAACTGACCTGCGTAAACTATGCCCCATATACAGAATTCATTCAGGAATTCATTCAGAGAGCAAGTGGTGCACAACCAGCTTGGTTAACATGGCATCACTGGGCACAGTCAGGGATGTTCAGACTGCGCCTCATTTGGCCTCTTAAGTTTCAGTGCTTGCAGACGGTGCTGTGCTGGTACTTTATACATGCTGGCAAGATTGGTGGGAGCCTGGGCAGTGCCTGGCCTGGCCTTGCTGAGGGCCTTGGAGTGCATCACTTGACTGGGGAAGTGTGTTTTGGCTGCTGCTGGCAATACCCACTGTTGCCCATGCCAGGTCTCTGACCCCTTTCTGGTACATCTGGATCCAGGGGAAGCAGGATTTAATTATGTGTCCTCAGTCCCAGCTTCTGTGGCTTACCAGGCATGCACAAGGCACTTTACCAGTGCTGGGGGGCTGTTGGCCATGGCTCAACAGCAGAAGACCAGTTCAGATTCTGCGCATTGGGTGGGCATCATGTGCAAGGGTTTCTCCCAGTGGTGGGTCCCCAGATGCCTGTCCAGCCAGTGTCTCACCTCTGCTGCACTCTGAGTTGAGGATCTACATCTGCCTGGGAGTCCACACAGTCAGGGAGACTGAGGACCTGACCTGGGCTACAGACACGTCTCTGCTGTTGGATTATTGGGTTTCCACCAGTCCTCTTCAATCATCAGTTTCTGGCTGTATCACCTCCCAGCCCTCACCTCAGGGCAATCGTGGCTGTGCAGGTGAAGAGCTGATGGAGGACAAGGGATGTTGCCTAAGAAGACGTGATGCTAGGACTTGCTTATGCCAGACCTGCTGCAGAAACTGTCCTCTAACTTAAGTCCTGTGTTGAAGGCTCAGTGCTTGTGCTCCCCTGCACTCACTGCTCAGCCTCCTGGTGAAAGTGTGAAGGTCCAGTACTGGCTTGCTGTTTTGAAACCATGGAGGTTTATCTGCACCTCTAGTTATTGAAATCTGGTAACTTATGGGGTTAAACTGGAGAAAGCAGTATCTTTAAGAGTGGGAGAAGAGTGGGAGCTTTAAGGAGTGGTCCCTCATCACCAACACACATCACTGCTAAGTGGTGACAGACATACCTATATCTGTTTTGCCCAAAGCAGGAAAAGCATCAAACCGGAAGCTTGGACTGAACTGCGCAGCTTTGCTAACAATATCTGAAATACTTTAGAGTTGTCCCAACTTGGACATAGGCAAAGCCACTGGAAAAAAGAAACAAGACATCCCTATTCTACTTCATCCCCACTGCCCATACATGTAATTTTGCTAGCAAGGGGGAAGATTTTTTAACAAGATCCTGATTTATAGTTTATAATGTCATGACCAAAAGTGGATTCAAGCAGTAAATCAATTTTTAGAGCCATTCAGCAATAAAAAGCAATGGTTTTTGAGTCCTTCATAAACAGAGCAGAGCATATGTAGGTATCAGTCTGCCTAGCAAGCCAGTTTAAGCTCATTACAAGAGTCACACAGCATGCATGCTCCACATCAGTACCCAGTCAGCTCCCAAGCAGTCCTTGATTACAGGGGTAAGCCAGAATTTCTTGACATCATATGAATAAATATAAGCAAATGCAGTAAAAAGTCTTTACCTGGGCTTGAGCAAAAGGTGACATTTGAGTTCTCAGCAGGATCGTCCTCTGCACCCAAGTCTGCGGGGTCATTGTCCAGTGTTTATCGACACTGTCAAGATTTGTAGGTCTTGAGTGTGTGTGACTTGGAAAGAAAGATGTCAGGAGGAGATTCCTGAACACCTCCACCCAGAGTTACACAAAGAAAAATACAGGAAAATAAAAGCAAGCTTTAAGAGGTCAAAATGCGTAGCCTGCCCAAAGCTACTATTCCTGGTAGAAATTAGACCCTGAAGGGCCTGGGTGAAAATCAGGGATAATCCCTGTACACGTTTCTAATGAGCCATACTGAAAATGAGAAAGCTGAGAGGGTCAGCTCCTGCCTGCCCCTGGGGGCTCCAGGTTTATTCCCAGCTGGTAAACGAGAGCATAATTATGCAAAGCCTCCTCTATAAACAGGGTCTGGTTTATTATGGCTGAACTGGGAGAGTCTATTTTTGTCACCGCTTTATGTGAATGTGTTACCCTTGTGATTTCCAGCCAGGTCATTCCAAGTCAGCTGCTCTGGCCGTGGCTGCTGGTGGAAGCTCCTCCGTCCACCCAGTCCCTGGCCCCTCTGCTTGCCTGCCTGGGTTTGGCTCCCAGGCAAAGGGGATGAGGGGATGTGCCTGTGACTATTCTGGTAGCTGTGAGTTATGGCGGTGTCATGTGAAGCAAAGAGCCCAGAAATGCATGTCAAATCAAACCAGTGACTAATCATGATATTTTGGTTGTCTTAGTGCCTGCCAGACAAAGATTTATGGGTTCAGAAAATCTTCACATAGTAATCCTTGGGTGCTGATTTGATCTTCAGCTCAGACTTCCTAAGAGAGTGTGAAAAGAGGACGATACAGGCACTGCTGTCCCAGGGGTGGAGAGGTCTAAACTCATTCGAGTTTGAAATACGAACAGGAGACGAGAAAAGCCAGCGCTCCCTTCTTATCCGTGTCTGCTCAGAGCCATGCACTGCCAGCCAGAGAGGATCTATTCAATGTGCCTGCAGAGCAAGAAGGGTCAAGGGCGACGACTGAGCAGACACAAACTATCATTTGTTGGGATTGTCATCTAGCTCCCTCATCTGTCACCTGATGGCCAGCCAAGCAAGTGCTCCGCACAACCGTGGACCCTTCATCCTTGCACAAGTGACAGAGGCAAGAAAAGTAAGGATCGTACAGCTGTTACAACATTCAGCTGTTTTTTCTATAAAGGAATGCCTTGAATTCACTACCAATCTACTAACTGTCCCCCTCTGCCAGGCAAGAGACTGATCTGTTTTATTTTGTTGGGCTTTTCTCTAACAGCTGGAGGTCTGCTGGGCATTCAAGCAATGGCTAGTGAACAGGGCAGCTGTTTCAGTATCTAATTGCATTTTAACTTTAATAACTTCAGGGGAAAGCATTGCATTGCCTACCATGAGTTACTTCCTGTCCTACTGTAAAGCGCACTGCACCACTGTACTCGCCCAGTACCAGACCCTGAGATCAGAGGGCTTTCTGTGTGATATTTTGCTGAAAGTGAAGGAAAATGAATTTCCTGCACACAAGTCCTTGTTGGCATGCTCCAGCGACTATTTCCGAGCCATGTTCAAAAGTTACACCCAAGAGGCTAAGGCCAGTGTAATTCACCTACAAGTTGTCTCACCCACTGGTCTCCAGCACGTCCTGGATTTCATTTACACTTCCTTGTTGCCCCTTTCATTTGAAAGCCTGGAGGATACCTTGGAAGCTGCAAGCTACTTGCAAGTGACTGATGCTATTGGCTTGTGCAATCAATACTTAGTCAACAACCTTGCCTTGGAAAACTGCTGCTTTTCTGCCAACGTGGCCAGGAAGTTCTACTTGCCAAATGCCTTAGAAGCAACAGAAAAATACATTGTCAAAAACCTCTGGAAGCTGCTGGACTTCGATTTGCCAGGACTGCTTGAGCTGAACTTCAGGTCTTTACAAGCAGTGGTTCAATCACCAGATCTCCCCATAGTGAAAGAAACCTGCTTGTTGAATCTTGTGCTGCTTTGGCTGAAGCAGGATAAATCCAGGCTGGTTCACACAAGCAGCCTTTTAGAGCACATAAGATATGGTCTCATCCCAGTGGAAGAGCTGAGAAAAACCTACAGACAGTCAGAAGTACCCCTTTCAGCAAATATTAAGTGCTTGATCATTAAAGCAATAAATTACCATACATCTGTTTACAAACAGCCTGTCCTGCAGGATAAGTCCACCACACTAAGGAATGAGAAAACTCGCATCATTCTGCTGGGGGGAGGAACAGCAAATGAGGGGCTTGTCACGGATGTGGTGGCCTTCGACGTTTACAATCACAAATGGCGAGCTCTCACAAAGGTGCAGGACAGGGTGCAGAACCACAGTGTATGTGTGGTGGGGAACTTCCTCTATGTCTTGGGTGGGGAAATAGAAAATGGTGCTCCAGGTGACACTAAAAGCGAGAAGAACCTATCGGTTACAAACAAGGTCTACCGTTATGACCCGAGATTTAACACGTGGACCCAAATCACAGGCATGCTGGAGAAGAGATGCCAGTTTTCTTGCTGTGTCCTAGGCAAGGATATCTTTGCTATTGGTGGAAGGGGTGAGGATGGGTCACTGCATTCATCTGTGGAAGTATACAATATCAGCAGGGACAGATGGACAAAGGCCAGTGAATTGCCATGTAAGATGCATGGCCATGCCAGTGCCATTTGCAAGAATACTATATACATCTCTGGTGGCAAGTACTCAGACCCAGCCAGCACAAGCAGGGATGTATATTCTCTGAGCTCATTTGAAGGGCAGTGGGTGAAACAAGCTTCCATGAGCATTGCTCGATTTGGGCATCAGATGGCAACAATCAGAGAAGCCATATTCACCTTTTTAGGACTATATGAACCATTCTCTGAAATAGAAAGATACGATCCTGATCAAAACCAATGGACTCGGTTAAGACCACTGATCTATGATCGATTTTGCTATGGTCTGGCAGTGGTAGAGGAAACGGCTCTTCTTATCGGGGGGAAGAAATGGCAAAACTCACAGGAAGTCCCCACGCAAGATGTGGTTGGCTACGACATTGACAACGATGGCTGGGAAGAGATCTGCAAAGCTCCCTTGCCTTGGTGTGGGCTGCAGTGTGCGGTGCTGCAACTCTCTGAAGTGGCTGATGAGCAAGAGAGTGACAGCCAACAGAAGAGGCCGCTGAACTGCTGAGCTCGCTCACTGAGGAATAACCATCTCAGGAGACAAGTATCAGGGTGGTCCTGGGGAAGACGAAGAAAATTGCAAAGGAACTGAATGTGTCAGAGTCAAGGCTTTTCTCTGATAAGCCAAACACCTGGTGGAAACATGCAAGGAAGTTTGGCCCCGGCATGGGAAAAGGTGCTGGAATTACAGAGTTGGAAGCTGATCTCATTGAGGAAGGATGTAGCAAGTGGCACATTTTGAGGCAATGTGCAAGAATCATAATCCTTGACTTTTGAAGAATAATACCTAGATAGCGATTAATAGGTTTTTCAAGTTGGATATTTCAAAGGTTAAAAAATATAATCCATCTTTTCTGTTTTCTTAATAAGAGGTAATTTTCCCAGCTGGTAAGTGCCATTGGATTCTTATACTATGGCTAAGCAAAATAAAAGTGAACTGTATAAAGAGGAGAAAATTGATGCCTATGAGAACTAATAACATATGCTGCCAAGGAGAAGGTATTATTTGATATGGTACATACGAGGCAAGAACGTCTTAGCTACCCAGCATGAAATTACTGGACAGAAAGCATGGACTTTTTTGATATACGGACTCAAGTTATGGCCATAAGTTAAAACAGTGATTGTTTGACAGAAGCCATTTCTCCCTGAGCAGCTTTTGCTGTAGCATGCCTTTCAGATGCTTATTTTGTGTCATTTTAAAGACCAGTACAGCACATTTCTTTTTTACCAAACCCTTGTGTTAGTTTAGATGGCCAGAGCTGAAGTGGTATACTTATTATTAGCCTTGTTACAGGAGTTGCTGTAACTAATCCCTTGAAACTTACCTCAGTAGCACATGCTGCTTTATCATACCTGCTCATAAGGGTAAAATGGATCATAGCTGTTGAAATGGTATGTGCAAGAATCTTGCAGTCAAAAACGGTTTACTTTCATCAAAGAGTATGAAGGGGAGAGAGGTAACTGAAGGTTGTCAGAAGTCTTTCTTTATTCAGTGTCTGCCTACATATGAAACAGCAAGCCTTACTTTTTGGCCATGCTGGCCAAATTTGAAGGCACAGATTATGGGGGTACTTTAAACCATGTGTATCTGTGAAATGCAGGTAAAATGGCCAGATGCTGCAGAATCACTTTGGTATGGCATAAATTGAATCCTGAGTCACAAGTGTTCATTTAAAAGCTAAATTTATTGTACTTCATTTTACAGTGTTCCCTTTCTAGGCTGAGAGTGAATACAATAAAAATATATATAGAAGAACATTTAATAGTCTTAAAAGAAGGCAGCACAATGGAGAGGACACATGTTCTTTGTCACCAGACTAGCTTAAAAAACTGCAATGTTTAATTTTCACCTTTAAAGCAATCAAGCTGACTTTACTAATGTAAAGTGCAGGCAGAATAGCTGTTGCATAGCAACAGATCTAAGTCTTCTGAACTGCCTTGGTTTTGACAAGGAATCAACTACACAATGTGCATATACATCCATCAGATATAAAGAGGTTTTTTTATATGAATATATTTACTTTTGGTCCAGTAAAACAATAGCAAGAGAATCTAAATGCTTGGAACAATAGCACAATCCATTTCAAGTCAAGCATTTTTAAAGAGAAATTTACAAAAAATCTCACAAATTTAATATACAAGTCAGTACCCATGCAGTAAATAAATGTCCAGTTTATACAAACAATAGTCTTCTAATGGTACAAATATTACACTGGATCCAGAATTCTATACAAACATTAATACATGATTTGTCATCCATATCGACTTGAATATAGGATTACTGAAAATGGGCTACAGAAAGGCCACTCTTCTGTACAATTGTGCAAAATCTGCAAAACATTTGCAATTCAAATGCAATAAAACAAAAGAAAGAAAGAGAGGGAGAAAAAGAAAGAGAGAAAGGGGAGAATGAGGGAAAATAAGGGAAACAGAGAGGAATAGAAAAAAAGAAAGAAGGAGAGAGAAGGTAAATCTATCCATTCTTTCCTTCAACCCTTCATGGATGCCAGGAAATATCAGAGCTCATAAACTTTAAAGTACATTCACTGAGCTGTACAGGCAACAGTCTAAAGTTGGTTAAGAGTACAACTCGCTGTGAAGAGTATAAAGGAGGCTTTTCCCTTTCACATGAGCATTATTAAATCATTGTGAGTCCTAACTTATGCAGCAAAATACTGAAAAGCAGCAGAAATATTTTGTCATGCTTTGATCACTTTTTGAAAACAAGCCCATAAAAAGTAAATACGTGATTTAAGATTTCCCTCCCACTTTCCCATTCCAGGCCTGTGCCTGGCTCTAAGGAGCTATTTCTACTCATATTCACTGGCTGTCTCCAGCACATCTTGCATCTCATAGAAGTTTAAAACATTTTAATTGGCTTGTGAACTCAGCAGAACCCAGAGCCATCCCTTTCCCTTCAAAAGGAAACCAGAGGCTTTTTCACTCCTCAGTTTTTCAGGTTCTGTGCTCAGCTCTGCTCCCATCACGTATTTTCCCTGCATACAATACAGCCAAATTTCACAGCTCAGAAAACACATAGGAGACTGCTTGAAAAATCCTATTCATTCCTTTTCTATTGTGGGAATTTTCAAAGCCTCTCAGATTTGTAGCATTTCGTTGCGAACCTTTTCCACTGCTGCTTTTCTGGGCAAGAGAAATGCAGCTATCAAGGATGTTCAAAGTCTACTTATTCTCTTTTGAAAAATCTACACATTATACTGATACCTTCAGTACAAAAGCAGCATAAATGACAGTACCGTGACTAATTTTTTAAAAAATCAACCAAATGTGGTTAAGAGACAACTAACACATAATTTGGTCTTCATTAGCATACAAACCAGCATCTCTTTGCCCTGATAGTAAATCTTAGCGGCAGGCTTTACAAAAGCACAAAGAAATAAGACCTAACATTTTGATACTTAAATTCCCGTTAGTAATTTCTGTCTGCTGATTTTCACACTTTTGTGTGTTTGACAAAACTGAAACACAAGCGCCGCATTACATTTTTTCCCTGTTATTTAAGAAAACTCCTAGAGTTTCTCATTAAATATAAAAATTAGTTTTCTCCCACCACCAAAATAGTACCTGCACTCCAAAAATGCAATGCAATACTGGAATCATATAATATAAAATATCATTGTAAAAGTAACCTTCAATAACAAAACCCTAGCTTGTGGAACTTCCTGCATGAAGGCCACAGTCTTCCAAAAATGCTTCCAAAAATGTACTTTTCCTTAATAGCTAAAGATTATTTTTGTTATTTCACAGAAGGTAAACACAAGCAGAGCATTGGTAGCATATAAAATATACAAATCCTCATTAAAGACATGGTATTGTTGACCTTTGAAGGTTTACTTTACACAGCTGAGTAACATTAAAATATAATTTACTAGAGCTCCCACATATTGCTATAAAAACTACTTTATGCACTTAAGTAAAGGGCTGGAGTGTAGCAAATGGGCAAAAAGAGAGACCTTTATACATGCGTTTCAATGTAAGAGTGAGTGTGCGCTAAGGAAGCTATAAGTGCATCAACCTCAGATGAGCCATTAACAGAGTCCCTCGGGGTGCTGCTTTGATAGATGTCCATGAAGAGATCAAGGTACATTTGTTTCCATTCTTGAAAGTCTCTAGATGTCAAAGCTTGATTATCCAGAACTTTATCTATAATGGCTACTTCCCCTTCTCTGGCCTGTGAGAGAAAAAGAACAAGCAAAGAGTCAATGCGAGTGACGAGTCAGTCTCATGGGTGAAAGGAGAGAATGGGGGGAGCAAACTCAAGCCACGGAGTCCCTAAAAGCTGGGAGATTATCTGACTGCTCTATGACGGCTCGCAAACAGAAGCCCTTCCTCCAGTGTGTCACACATCACCCTGCATAGCTAGGGCTTCCCTTGCCTTGTCCAGAATCCTCAGAAACAGTTGCTATTCCCCTTCCTCACCCCTTGTTCAGCTCAAGAAAAAGCAAGCCTTGTACTGTTTACTATTAGCTGCTTGCATTTCTCAGGATGGGTTTCACACAAAGAAGTGCCATCTGTTTGCAATTCTTGATCAGCAAAAGAAGTACTCTGCGGGATGCAGACACATGGCCTCCTGTCTGCCAGCAGAGTTAAGCCTTTTTGACTGGGCTTGTCATGGGGACATCTGAGGGTTACATTGCAAAGGCTTGTGCAAGGACCTCCATGTTAATGATAAATCATCTTCATTAGAGACCCAGTGTATGCAACGGGCTGGCTGGCTGCAATCTCCTCCTCCCACTGTAGTGGCAAAGAGAAGGTAGAAAAGGATAAAATCTAATGTAGCTGCTGGTACCTCCTTAACCATCATCGAAGCAAGGGATGAGACTCTATCGTAATCACTGGCTAGTGATTAGTTTATCAAGAGACAACAGGCAGCCAGTACAGATCAGGTTAAGCCTCAGATATACTCACATCCACTTGTGGTTGTTGCAAGCAATGAAAGCTGGATGCAACAGACATAAGCCTTGGAAACACAGATAACACACAGGTTTCTGGTACTACTCCTCTGCATGGGAATGGTATGGTTGCCATCAATCTCCACTCTATCCTCTCTGCCAGACAGGTTTCACACTCCTCATTGCTAACTCACATTTTCCATGTCCATACTATAAGTATGTTAAATCTTTCTGGGAGAATGTTAAAGGGAAATATTAAACTGCCTCAGCCCATGCTGATGGGAGACAATCAGAAGGGTGAGAGATGTTACTCATAAGCAGTAGGTTGAGAGGTATTTTTTATGCTTTGCAAACAGTAGCAAATTATTGATATCCACTAGAATATTAATTTCCAGAAACAGAGGTGCAAGCTGAGAATGACCAGTGGAAACTGAACTATGGGGACTCCCAACTACCATATCTCTGCTTGAGCTACCATAACATGCTTCTTGCACATTGTGGTTAGTACCCACACCTCTGCACTACCAGCCCATACTTGCCAGTAGGAGAATGGTCACAGGAAAGAGAGCAGAGGCTCTTTTGTTAAGGACTTTGATGATGGGACAGAGAGCCTATGGACAACAAAGGCTAGAAGCAATTTGGAGGGCTGTCTCAGGCTACTATTAATTTGGAAAAATTCCAGGAAAGTTCAGAACACCAACTCCAACAGGCCAGTCCAATTGGCTGCATTCACGAAGGAGAAATCAAAGGCACTGATAAAAAGAGAGAGTAACTGATTAGGTAACAGCAGTAGCTATGGACACAGACGACTATCAGTAGTATGGTCCAGGCAAGAATGGTGACAGGTTTAGAAAATATGGCTCATGGACAGAGAATGAACAAATTGTCTTATCTTGGTCCAAAAGAAAGAAGTCTCAAGAATGAGAACACGCATCTGCTGGGTCAAGAGGTTGTGCTGGCTTTGGAATTCCCTGGAGGAAAGCAATTCCATTTGTAGGAAGCTACTGGCATAATGTAGCTCAGGTATCAATAAATGCTAACAAGAAAGACAAGCGTGGCAGCAAGCTGCTGCTACGGAACCACAGTTTTGGTATGAATAATCCTGCCATGTACAAAAGCACAGATACAGTGTGAACCTGCCACCCTGACATGTCTGAGAGTACTTTGATTTTGTTTCAGTTTCACATGCTTGTAGAACTCATGTGGTAAGGCTTTGTACCTTGAGTTTTTCTGCCAACCCCCAATCCTGTAAAGACTCACTCATCCACATGCAGCAGTTGCCTTCAATGAGATGATACCGTGCAGAAAGTTAAGCATGCGTAAGATTTTTTCAGGACGGGAGCCCCACAGCATGAAAATGATATTGCTCAAATGCTTCTCTAGGTGATGGAGAACTAAATTAATTAATGTTGATAAAGCTCTCTCTGATGAAAGCTGTTACAAAATCCACTGTCCAATTATCTAGTGTCTTAAAATGTGGTAATTTAATATAGTTAACAGGGTCCCTGGGGAAATCCAGCATATTGTTTGCTGAAATCTCTATCAGAGACTGCTGTAACAAACAAAAAAAGCTGACGGGGAGGCTAAATGAGCTGTGGTACATTTAGAATAACCATAAAAATCTTAAAATCTGTCATCACCATTATCTATTTATTTAATCAATCCTACTAATTAAATACAATGATCCTATCACCTCACACAGAAAGCAAGCACACAGTTTCCTCCTGGACAAGCTCAGCAATCAGAAAATAATCAAGTGTTGCAAAAGGTACTTCTCCCTTCTGAAAGGCTGCCTTTGCTTAACTTTAGGCTGAGGCAATTACAGAATGAATGCGTTCTGGTAAATGAAAATGTTCAGAGACAAGAAAGGGATTAAGGTTTCCTCCCATAATTTGGTTTCAAATTCTGTTAAAACTGTCTAGAGGAAGAGCAGCTGCTGAGATTTTATCTGTGCAGAAATAAAAACTGATCCCACTCACTTCGACTGCTCCCCCAAGGCACATTTTTCTCTGCTTAGTGACCAACGCTTCGCCATGTCTCCCTTGTTCCGCACACTAGGTTCAGTTTGGACTACAGCTGCGCACAATTAATCTCCGAATACAATGCGGTCTGATCCAACCCTGGGGCAGGATTTTTCCTCCCTCTTTTATCTCACCTTTAAAGTGCTTTTCAGAATTCGCAGCTGGTGCAGTTTTTCATTGACTACTGGATCGCTACATCTTTTTATAAAAGATTTCTTATACTCCAGCTTAGTGGAAATCCGGTGTTCTCCTATAGGAGACAGGCTGGCCTGCTCCAAGGCTCTGTACAAATCTTGCAAGGAATCTGCTGTTTTTCCCTTTATAGTTTCAACTGTAATGAGAAAAAGAACAAAAAATAAAAGGAAAAAACAGAGAAAAATCATTAATGTGATTAAATAAGATCTATCAAAAAACCTCTGCAAAATGTTTAACAGCTTTAACTAGACCATAAGGAAGATATTTCACAACCTAAGTTGCGGAAAAAAGTGCTGTGGTTTTAACTCCTCCTCTTGTTATTGCCTTCAGAAGAAAGGGAGAAAAACATTCAAGAATGTAAAGTCAACCCGCCCAGAAAAAAGGAGAAAAAGAGAAGTAGTGCAAGGTGTAGCAATATTAGAGTAGCATACTGGCAGAGATCTCATCTCTAGTACTGCAGTTAAATATGCTGGTGACTTTGTTATTATAAGGAAAGGAAGCCCTGAAAGCATCCTGCTGAGGAAGGTGATCAGGGATTGGATATTGGCCCGAGAGCGCTGATATGGCATTCAAGATTATATTTATAAAGGTGGCCTTGGAAGGACATGTCATTTCCTTCCTAGAAAAGTCCACTTCTTTTTGTCTCTCATTTTTCATACTCAAAGAGTGTTGTTCAATAGTCAGTAATGCTGTCACTTGTTTTCTTACTCTACTATTACCTGAAGGTTCCCTAGCAGGACTACAGACTGGATATAAGAGCACATTCATGACAGCTTACCCAGCCGCATGGCAAACCAAACCAGAGCTCTTTGCATTATAGGTTTGTTTATTTATTTGTTTACTGCAGGTTTTAAACTATTTGTTCTAACTAACACCAGGAGCATTTTAAAGGAAAATCAAGCAAAGGCTGGGGATGAAATATTGATCTGACAGGAGCATTTGAAATGCTTCACTTAGAAGGCATCAAAACATTTCAACTTCTCACACACCGTTTACCTCTGAAGAAACTGTTTGATGACTTTATACAAACTCGGGAAGTGCCAGGAGCAGCTGAGTGGCAACCAGGAGTGGTGACCCTCTCACACCAACACCGCCGTATCCACCACAGCTGGCCACCGCTTGTGCACAGCCTCCCAACTGTCTCCAGAGCACTTGGGACCCTTCTACCCGACTTGGCTTTCACAGTGGTGTATGCTTTCCTGCCCCAAGGTGCCTGTGTCCTCAGGATGCTTTCATGAAAGCTCTTGTAGGAAGGCTACAGCTGTTTGGTTTCAAGCATTGCTTTTATTCTGTGAGTGACCGCGCACCAAGACATAGCCATCACCATTACATGAAAGTTAAGTACATGATAAAGTGCCCATACGTAGTGATACATAGTGCCCATACTTCTCAGATACTCAGAGAGGGTTTTTTTACTGAGCACCAACCGGGAGGACAGCTAGTGTTTAGAAGTGACATTTCTAGGAGCTACCCAAGGCAACTTCCCATTGAAGCCCATACCATGCAATAAAGCAACTACTCACCTCAGTATCAGGCAAGAACTCCAGAGACCCAAGTCTCTACACCCCATCACAAAAAGTGTTCGCATTTGTAGAGATCTTTACACAATCAAAGAACTTTGCAGACAGAAACTAGTTTAGCTATATCTCTTACCAGTTTATTCCTTTACCCTTTTAGGAGGTAGCTGTTTTTAAAGCACTCCTTTTTAAGAGATATGGAAGTCAAGCAGGGTTTGAGGCTTTTTATTGATGGAGGTGTTGGGGGTTTGTACAGAGCTCCCTAAATCCTCCCATCATGTGCTATTTTGCTTGGAAAGCTGGATTTATCACTGTAAGGGGCAGCCAGGTCTTTAAAGAAAATAGAAATGTGATGCATTTCTGTTTCTCGTGGATTTCTTTCTTATTAAACCATCTAATTAAAGGGCAAAACAGTCAGTATTTAAATATTTAAGGATCAGTTAAAATCCCCCCACAGTCTTGATTTCTATGCTTTCTTCAAAAGTCCATGCAGCTATGAGATCAGATGTTTGTGATCTATCCATCAGTTTATATTGCTGAACACTGAAGTCCACCATTCTGACAGCTGGGGAATGGGAGTGATTTGCTAAATGGCAAAGGGGAAAATCCCCATCTCTGTCTGACACTGGAGTATTTTATATTTCTTTCTCTTATCCCTTGTGCAAAGCAAAAAAGATCTTTTGTCCGTTATGCTCCCCAGAAGCATTGCCACATTGTACCCTCAGGGCCCTGGTTAGTGGGATTAGTACAGGGACAAACTGCTGAAGAAGCAAGCCAGTGCTTTGGCTCCATGTCATCACTTTGCTAAGTTGATCTAGAGCCTGGAACAGCAACCACACACCACATCCAGGCTTGCCATTGAAAACTCATGGCTTCCTCAACCACCACAAGTCCTCACCATGGCAAAGGACCTGAATGAGAGGTGCCTTTAATGAACCTGGAAGGCAGCATGGACTGTGCAAGCTCAAATGCCAGGCTGGGGAGCTTGTGCTGCCCTCCCTCCCTGCGCCACTGGCCTGGCAATCTGCATGGCTGATGCTCCTCAGGGCTCATCTCCTCGGGCAGGCAGCTAATGTGGGCCTCAGTGGGGCTGCAGACAGAGGATTTCTACCCTTACTCCAAACATGGTCTGAGGCTGCATGGGAAGAAGCGCAGGACTACAGGGGAATGATGGAGGCAGGGTTAGGCAGCAGAGCACTGATGACAGGTCTTTGAAATGCATCAACACATCACCTCCACGCAGCTTGGGCTGCCTCCCCCAGGGTCTGTCACTGCCTCGGTGCTGCAGCTATGGGAGGTGTGTATAAAAGGAGTTGGGATTTGCTATAAAGGAAAGAACAGGGAAGAAAAAGAGCAGGTCCCTTTTCTTAAATGTCTTGATAGGGCTGGGGAAGCTTAAACAGGGCACGACGCTGCCTTGTTCCACCCACGGCGGGGGAGAGGGCAGCAAGTGTCATGATAACACATCCCAAGCCCTTAATACTTTCCAGAGGAACACTGAAGGTGGTGGTACTGCTGCTCCCAATGGCTCTCAGTAGGCGGGAATGAGATTACACATGAATCTCCCCTCCCTCACCCTTCTGCTAAAGGCTTTGATTGATTTCCTGTAGGTGTTGGTGAAACCCTTGGCACTATAAAGCATCTGAGGTACTTGATTAGATGTACAGCTGATCTTAAAACATATTTTCTTTTTCTAAATTGGTGGATTTGTATGTGAGTCATGCTACTATAGCAGGGCTGTCTCCTTAAGGAAGAATAAGGCCTCAGGTACTGACTTGTTCAAGTAGAAAACGTGGCCTAATGGGATTTGCAGATGACCTCACAACAGCCTCTAAGGCAGCAGGTTGTTTTTCACCCTCACTTGGCTGCTGAGTCATGGGTTACATCTCTTTGTTTCTGTGAATACACTGTCAGGTACTTATTTCCACATACAACTAAAAAGGAGGGTCTCTTCTCTGAAGCAATAGGTTTATCCCCTTTCCCATCCAAGCCTGAACAACTCTGGACTACAAATAAAACTTCATAAACTGCAGCACACAAAATCTAAATTCAGAACTGTATCTTCCAAATGCACAGGTAATGAATTTTGTAACAGTGAAGCATCTGCTGTGTCTTCAAGTGAATGCAAATCCATTTGCATTAAATTCAGAAGATAATACATCAGTCTAGTAAATGGTGTGTTATTATTTTTCATTATTCTGCTTTCCACAAGGAAGGATTTCTGAACCTTTTGTACTTCGCCCTTGCTTCTTAAAATGGAGTAAATATTTGTATCCACTTTAACATTTCCTCTGGAGAGAGAGATTGTGGGTGAAACTTTAAGAGGTCAGGAATGGTTTGGGTTGTTGGCATTTAGGAAAAACTGGTGAGGTTTCTTACACTGTGCTGTCATTTGTTGTTGAAAAGAGCATGTCCTGAGCTCCACGATGTACTAAATGCAACCACCTCTTTGCTTCATCAGGCTATTCATCTTTCCATTATTTCCCTCTTATAAACCAAAATCCTAAGAGCAATAAATAAGAACATCAGACACTTGAGTGAAAAGCGACCAGGGAGAAACAGTTATCACTGGTTATTTACATGGATCAAGAGATGATTGGTCCCAGTAAACTGGTGATTCAGGAAGATGGTACTGAAGTAGGATCATGCAGAAGGTCACTGTTGCAACCCAGCTGTCTAACACATTGCCCTCTGGACACAAAGAATCTCTAGGCACACATTTCTCAAAAATCTGCTTTAAGTATATGGAATAACATCTGGTAATTTTCAGTACAGGTTCTTGCACTTCTGTAACTCACTTTCCCTGTAAAAGCTTGAGCCACCAAAAGCTTGCATGGTTTTCCTCTTTCGTTGAGGCACCAGAGGAACCTGGGGCTATGAATGCACACGGCTGCCCACGCAAGGATAGTACAACTCAGTCAATCATAAATTTTGTCACCCACTGTGCTGACAAGGTCAGATTTTTCAAAAGTTACAGCTCTCCTTTGAGTCCACCTTGTGCTTTGCCAGTGCCTACTAACACCACCCAGGCTCATCCCGCTGTCTTTAGACTTCTTTTCTTGACTGATGGACACTGCTGACGGCATTCTCCATTTCCCAGCTATCCTCTTTGCTACCTTTACAGCTTAGTGACGTGCTTTCCTTCGCTGTGCAACTCCCTCTCACGCACGCCCACTGCTCTACTTGCGATTAGCCCTGCATTTGAACGAAATTACACCCTCTGCAGATCCTGAGAAAGCCAAAACTGCTGCGAAGTCTGTGACAGAGCGAGAACAAGGCACAGTCAGACTGAACCCCCCCGGCTCCACTGAAATTCTAACTCCCATTTCCATTCCTTCTTGTGAGTTCACTCTGGCAGAGGAACCAGCTCAGCTCAGCTTTCTCAGGATCTTAAGGAGGCTGTTTTTGCTAGAATACATCACTAATTACGTGATTAAACAGCTGCCATATGTTATTCCCCCCATACAAATCCTGAAGATTTTCTTCCAATTTGAATTACAACTTACTGCTTCCCTTTTGCATAGGGGAGGCCTCTACCTGAAGCCTCCCCAGACTTTCTGTGAGTGTTAGTAAATGCTCCACCAAAACAGAGAGCATCCTTGGCCTTTAGGAAATGGTTTCAAACTAGATGAAACAGGCCCTGATGCATAAATCTCTGGGTGCTTTGTTTTTCTTTGTCTTTTTGACCCTGATGCACGTATGTTGGGAACACAGAAGCTTACTTACCACAGGCTAACTAATAAGTGATATAATCCCAGGACCAACAAAGGGTTTTTGTAATCTTCTTATGCCACAGCATGTTGATTATGCCATGTCTAACTAAGAGGTCTATCAAACCTTGCCTGCTTATGCAATGGTTTTACAGATAGGTAGTGCAGCAGACATATGTCTGCTGATCTCTTAGGAAGGGGAGGCCTCCCACATCAAGCTACCAAGCTCCAGCTCTGGCTATCTGCTGGCCCAAGTGTGCTAATAGGCAGGTAGGAGCAGGGAGTGTAACGTAGCCACAGGGTTCCAAACCAAGAGACCAGCTAGGAGGAAGACAGAAGGGATCTCCTTATATTTAAAGTTAAAAAGCAGAAGGATCAGTATGTGGTTTTAGGTGTGTTGGAGGGGAAGGGAGAGAAGAAATTTTCCAAAGAAGGATGTGCAAGGCTGAAATCCATCTTTGCTGTTGTTCAGGTTAATCATTAGAGTTCAATTGCACAAGAGGGAGACATACCCAAATGCTTAGAATGCAAAGAACCAGGAATTACAGTCATTTTTTAAACTATTTGGATGGATATCAGGCAGGTTAAACTAGGTATTTCCTTTCCCCCCCGATTACAAACTAAAAGGAATGAAATGGTGAAATCAATGAAAGGATTACAATTACAAGGAGATGGTGTCTGCACAGCTGTGTGCTGCATATGAGATCAGCCCTGCACAGGTATGGGGGGGCCATGGTGACATGGAAAGTCAGCTTTTGGTAGGAAAGTGATACAAGTCACATCCCTTATTACTGGCAAAAGGAAGAAGTAATAGTGTTTAAACCTGACAGGAGGTGTAATGAGGTGCAGTTCAGGTCTACATAGAAGACAGCTGCTTATCATCTGCTCTGGGTAATACAGATTTTCCCGCTAAAGCATAAATAGAAACCCGTGTCATCTCCTATGCCACGTTAAAATCAAGGCCTGACTGGGCACGTGAGTATGCCTGTGCATGTATATCCATATACACATGTGTATATTACATGTATATATATACTTGTATATATAATGTTTTCCACAATTGATGAAGAGTTTAAGCAAGCTGAAGAAAAGCTGTCGGCTTCTTGTGCAATGTCTGGCCTTTGCAACCCTTTTCTCTGTTATTCTTTCTCTTTGCCTGCCCTTTTCTGATTTGTGTAATCCTCCATCCCGATTGGCCCATGTACCTGAAAGTGCAGGATTTTTCCCAAAGACTTGAATCAAGGAAGGGAGAAGCAGTGTTTAAAAACAAGCTTTGACTCATGTGTTTGCTGAAACATTAGTGGAGGAGGATCAGAGAACATGTATTAATTTGCATGGTTATAAACCCATTCTTTCTTCTAAAGCAGAAGTATTTTTGGGTTACCAGGATAGTTGTACATGTAAATGCATATGTAAAACTGCAGGCAAAAAAAGATATTTCCTAGATAGGGTGTTCACTGAAATGGTGAGCACAACAGAGCTCAGCAATATGCTGGAGTTTTCCACTCAATGATACAAGGCTGCCTTGCCTCTCTCATATATGAGCATAAATTGATTTCTTGAAATAAAGTGAACTGTACAGGCAAGTGCAAAAGTCATCTCCCATAGGACAGATTATCAAAGATATTTCAGGTGTTTTCCACTGTTTGAACCAAATTCAATCAGAAGCAGTTAGGTACCATAACCACTTTTAGAAGATCTAACCCTAGCCTTTGTAAGGCCTGGGAGATGCTAAACTTTTGCTGTGACACCAAAGGTCTAATTCTATTTGTGAACTATTTATGGCACTACTGTTTTTTTCCTTGGATCAGTAGATCCCTGCAAATCTCTTTTCCTCTGAGGTCACCCTTCTGGTGATATTCGAATGACAAGCCTTGTGAGCCACTGCTGCCACGCAGACTGCAGTTTGTGAGCCAGCAGGCAGGAGCATGTTCAACCTCCTGGCTTCATGGGACACTTGAGCAGGTCTTACTAGAAGTCTCACATCCAGAGGCAATCACCTCTTTTCAGCTTTCCTTGCAACTGGAATTGCTTAGTAAAACCAGCTGACACTAAACTCAGCATTAGGAAAAATAATCAATCCTCAAGGTTTCTCCCTGCAGGCCTGCATTGCTGTGCTGACAGTAACATTTAGGCATTTTCAACATCCACTTAGGAATGAAGTACAGGTGCCAGCAAACAGGTTAATGTTAGTGAGAAGGGAAAACACAGACAGAGGGAATAATTAGCTTGCTCGGTTCGTGCTGCCTCTTGACAGCTCTTATACACCTCAAATGAGCACCAGGAGAAGCTCTTCATTTG
Organism: Coracopsis vasa; assembly: GCA_026283785.1. Lineage (NCBI taxonomy): Eukaryota > Metazoa > Chordata > Aves > Psittaciformes > Psittacidae > Coracopsis > Coracopsis vasa. Next base: position 33,046 of record JANHGB010049504.1, read on the forward strand.
CTCCCAGCCCTGCTGTTTCATGAGCTCCTACTGGTGGGCTGTGATTTCAGAAAGAGCATAAGAACGAAGAGGAAATAACTCCAAAGCTTCTCAAAGTAACAAGGAACTCTGATCAGTGGCAGAACTTTTTGGCAGCAGTGTTATCCTTTGGTATTTGGACATGGTACTTCTACACATTAAGTTGCCTATGAAGGCATCAGTTTAACCTTGATCTGCTGAACTGATTTCAGTGACTCTCTGGGAGAATTTTAACATGATGAAATAGAGAGTTAGACATTTTTCTGTGCCATACATCGATGTAAGTGCTGTTTAATTTTACCACAAGCTACCGATGTTGAAGTGAAATAAACAGAGCAATTACGTTTTGATGGTACGCTTCCCCTCAGTTCTCACAGTTCAGAAACAATGATAAAACTTGTCTTTATGAGGTAAACCAGTAGCTGAAGCAAACCAGGTAAACCATTACATGTTTGGGGATGCTTGTGACTTCAAACAGGATGAGGATGTCCCTATGGATACATCTCACAAGCGATATATGGAAGCAATTACTCCTTCAGGAAAATATTTTTTTCACAAACCTAAACTGTTACAGCACATGATGGTGTGAAAAGTCAAATGACAAACGATATGGGCACAGTGACATTACTCACCAGTCAGAATCAAGCCACAGTCATGCTTGCACAACAGCAATGCCTGTGAAGGTTTATGGGCTTGATACCTGAAAGGAAGCCTGAATAGAAGAGGTGTGCATTTCTGGTGAGCAATACTATTCCTGCTAAGAAACACCCACTGAGAAAATGAACTCTACTTTGGGCTGCATCCCAAGTTTGCTTATTTATATGGAAATGTAGCACCGACAGTGAAACGCATCACTTAGGAATTGAAATCCTACTTTCAACATGAAAGAAACACGGCAAATCAGTCTGGGTGGTGGCCAGCTGTCTTAGTTACCTCTGTAATGCACCACGGTCTGTTGGGGAGGCAACTCCTGAGGCATTTATGAAAGGGGCCTGAAATATTTCTGAAAATGTTATCCCAGAAGAAGTCATATTTATTCAGATATTCAGATTTCTCACTGGATTTATAATTGCATGTCATGATAGCTGCACTGATTAGATTCCAGACTAATTAATCTGCACCCTGATTTACATGTTATTTACGTAGGGCATGACACTGCCAAACACTAAGCACCCCTTGTCAGGGGCTGAATGCCCATCACACCGCCACGGTCTGTAAGCACCACACAGAGTTCAAAGTACCTTTGAGAACCAGAGCTACTACTGTGATGAGAAACATGCAATACCATGTGGCTTTTCTAGGCATTGCTCATGTCATCAGATGTCATCACAAACTTGTGAACACGTATACACCTTAACATAAGGATCTCTCTCATAACTGCCGTGTCATCACCCAGGAAAGGTCTGCTCCCCATCCACTGGGCAGAATGTGTTTGCACACAAAAGAAACAAGAGAAAGGAAATGAACATCAGCCCTGACAGACGATGGTTATGCAAAGGCAAAACTGAAAATTTGCTGGCTTATTTCCTTTATTAAGCCCAAAATAACACCTTTAAAAAATCCTGACTTCATGAATAAATCAAATACTTTCATTAAAGAAACGTTTACTGCCATTTTCTATACTTTATTTTAAGGCATACAGAAAATATTTAACAAATGTGTATGCAATTAAATGCCAGGGACTGCTAATTACAGCCCTTTTGAATGCCTCTGCAAAACAAAGATACTCAGTACAATATGTTAGAAAGGGTGGGGAAAAGAAAGAGAGGAAGCTGAAGACAATCTAATTCATATTAGCACAGATATATGCTGGCCTTTGGCTACGAGCAGCAAATAAGCCGACAGTATAACCTCAAATGGCAGCCAAAGGACATTTTTGAGTCACATCTTTGCTTCTGCTTCTCTAATTCATTTCCAAAACATCTCACCTCTAACTAATTATGGAATTTAATGACAGAATGTAAAGGACTGGCTGGGGTTGCAGGCCATTCCAACAAGGATTTAATGGCATATCCTTCAGGTTGCAGAATCTTTATGTACTTAGCAGTGATTTATCAGACCTGGCAGAGGCAGCTACTTCAAAGGCAACCTTATATAAAAAATAAATTCTGCCTTTGCCAAGCATTGGAAAGAGCACTAAATTAAATTTAAAAATCAATTCCTACAGACAAGAGAGTCATAAAAACTCAGTGAGTTTGTCTATTTGGCCAACAGGCAAAAATTTATGACAGTACAGTTTTGTAATCAATAGTAGCAATACAGTGTATGCTTTTGATTGGAAAAAATTAAAGATGCCAAAACAACATTGCTAAATATTTAGGCTGATTTGTGACAGTCCCATTGAGCAGAAACACGAAACATGCATTTTGATGAATTTCCAACTAGTTTGTTATACTATACTTTTTATTTTTCAAAAAAGAATATTAAAACTATTATAAGCTTTTGTCACCTGCTGTAAGGCAGAATGATGTAATTTTATTCACTGCACATTTCCTGTTTGTGAGGCAAAAAAGCATAATTTACTTCTTTATAAAAGGGAAATATATATAACTATATATATATATATAATTTTATTGGTATTAACATAATGCAATACCATACATTGAGCAAACAGAAAGAAAACATTTCAAAATACATTTTTTAAAAGTATCTCCCCGTAAGATAGTATGAAATATCAAGTAATTAGCATTAACATTATTACAATACACCCTTAGCCAAATATATTAAGGAAAATCCACATTCTAATCACAGAGATAAAGGCAAACATCAACCCATAGGGGACCCGGAACATAATGATAAATACAATATCTGAATCTACTTTGTGTGACATCCAGGCAAATACTGGCCCCAAAACAGCCCTCTGGAGTCTCGGTGTTACACAGAGAATACTTTGTGCCTGGTTGGCCAGGCAGCATCACTCACATGTTTAAGTCCTAGAAGATAAAGAGGAACTGAAGAGTTTATCTGCAGAGTCTAATAAATCTCAGCGCGAGGTATCTTCTCCGTCATGATCCCAGTGTACCCTCTGGTAATTCGTTACAAATCATTAGATAAATGGAAATCTCTGAAATGTCTATACATACCTCCACTTGACAGAATACACTTAGTTTAGCATGACAAAGTAAAGTGATTTCCTTCACTAATGTGAAGCTCGCTTCAATGCTGCATGACTCTGCCTAGTTGGCCTGAACAGGTTCACTGGAGTTCAGTACAAGCAACAGGATTTTACAGTTACCATGGCTGAATCTCTCTTTAATTCCTCGAAGTCTGCAGAACAAAACTGAGTGACATCAAAGCCCTTCCCCTGCCAAGACCCTCTTCCCCTTCCGTTCTCCCATGCGGAGGGGCAATATTTTCTGCAAATGTGCTCCGTGTAGACTGGATCTGACTTTGTGCCTAGTCCCATTGTGGAAAGGGTGCATTCTTCAAAAGACTGGCCATGCCCTTTGACACCTTCCTGGAGGCCTCATATCCAGGCATGTGGTTGTCTATGCTTTAACAGGTCTGTTCTCTGTTACAAACATCAAAGTTATTCAGGAAGAACTGACTTTCTGAACGGAGGCCATTAGGTTGCTTGCAAGAGGCTGAAGTTGAGTCTCCGCCGTGCCAATTCTCTAATGATAAGTTTATCAACCTTTGAGTCCAATCGGTTCAGTGCCAAGAGAAGTGGATCCCATTTGACATGGAGAGGTGCTATCAACTCTCGCAGTGTATTAGCCTAATATGATAAAGCAGTTACAATATGTTGAAAGAACTGTGATGTGCCATTATTTCCATATCATATTAGTATATTAGAAATACTATCATGCAAACAAGAGCAAATAGCAAATCTGGCATCCAGTAGCAGCACTACAGAGCTTTTCTAATCTGCATGCAGCTATGCTCATGAAGACAGAGACATGGCACTGTTCTGTTGTTACAGTTTGCTCCATTAAAATATCAATCCCTGATGCAAAAGAAGTATTTAGGGCAGAAAGTTATATATTCTTTTTGTGGATATGCTTTCAAAAAAGAAAAAAAACCCAAACAAAACAACAGAACAAAGACCAATTAAAAAAACCCAAACAAACCACAAATAAAACAAGAGAACAATACACATCCTAACCAATTTGGATTGGTTTCCTCCATGTTGAAGAGACATTAGCTCATTTGTTAGCACTGGAAAAGGGTCACATGAATGAGGAGAAAGGAAGCAAAGAATGTGCCCCAAATCCACCAAACGTGCTACAAACACAGAAAAATATCCTGCTGGCAACTTTTTCATGAACTAGGACAAGAGATGGCACAACACAATCTGGTTCCTCTTGTTATCCTAGCTGACAATCCAGTATTGTGCAACATTGGGTGAAGGATAAGATACAGAGCTAGGAAATCACGTGATTCGGAAACCACACTGACATTACATTCATCCAAAAGCTAGGCCTTGAGAACTTGAGAAGCTTTGTGGACCTGTGTTAGCAAAGAAAAGAGAAAGAGAGAGTGGAATAAACAGCATACATCTAAGTTGTTTACTTAGAGTTTCTGGGTGGCTATGCAGTCTCTGCACCGGCAGTTTCAAAAGCCCAGCTGCTCTCAGTACATACACTATTCTATTGTCTACTACGCTTATTTGTTATAAAAAATGAAACTACATGGATTTTGAAATCCATTGTGGTTTTAGATCCCAGATATGAAAAGCTGGGGGACGTTTTGTTATTAAAAAAACCCCAAACACCTTGGGAAAGACTTCAGCTCTGCAGAATACACAGATGTATCAATTCAATCCAATTTAACAGGTGAGATTTTTTTAACTCTTGTAAAGGAGATTTTTTTTCCTTTTTTTCCCCTAAAGACAGGATGAAAAAGGAAGGAAAATATCAAGTGTTGCCAGTTTTGAGCATATCGCAAAAGGTCTGGAAAGCAGAAGTATTGTCTCAGTGACAGAAGGCACAAGGTGGAAAGAATCCCAGATGGAAAGATCGGTGCCATTTACTTCACCCACGGCAGCAATTGGAAAATGAGTTTCCAGAGAGGCAGAGGGTGAGCAATGCTATATAGAACTCAAACCGAGTTCAGGCTTTGCTCCACTGCTGAGATTTCCTGGCGACTCTGTGCGTCAACAGGGAGAGGAAGAAGAAGGGAAAGGAAAACAGTTTATATAACTAAATCCTAAGTAAAGCAGTTGAGAGAAGCTTTCATATAACTTCTTGTTTAAAATAAGGAACATTTGATTCTACAACCAAAATGAAAAATAAAAACCAAAGCAGCCTCCCCCCCAAAAAAAAACCCAACAACAAAACAACAAAAAACTAGCCAAAAAAACCAACCCCCAAAACCAAACCCCTGACAAACAGAAGGCCAAACCAGCACATTTCAGGACTCATGGGGCTGAGGGAAGGGGGACTTCAATAGACTAATAAGGGAATGTTTTTCACACTTCATCCTGTTTTATACTACAAACAGTCACAACATTTATAAGAAGAGTCTTGGATTTGTTTGGAAAAAGGCACTAAGGGAAAGAGGATACTGCTGCCTTCTATCTATCACTTCTGAAGCTTGTTGTCTCTTGGTTGTTACTAATATAACTTTACCTCCAAAAATTCAGGAAGTTTGGTTTCAAAGGTCAGGCTTTGGTGAAAAAAACCCGTCCCTCTTCATGAAACAAGGTGGCTATGAAATAAGGGAGGGTTACTGAAGATAAGACAAGGGCATTATCTACCAGATGTCTAGACCCAGCTCTTCCACATGCCCTGCCAAGGCATGGTACCCAAATTATGTACCTAAAATCCAACTAGATTTTGGATTAGAAGATGACTATTCCTGAAAAAAAAACCCTAATTAGACACACTTTTGAAAAGGCTATTCAGTAATAGGCCTCTCATCAAACACTGGTAAGTCTTTACTGTCCCAGCTTGGATTAGTCACAATATGCATGAACACCTTTTATTATGGCCTGTTAAAGATAAGCGTTAGTGTACACTGTCCTATTTATCTGAAAGTGAATATAATTAACAGGCATTTGAGGGGGCTTTTCTGAATAGATTTTATCATTATTTTACTGTACCACTCTTACTGATAGTAAGAGTACTGTACAATACTTCCTATTAGTGTAGATGCACATTAAGAGTTTAGAAATTCTGCTTTTTGGTAGTAAAATTATTTTTCCTTATCATTATAAACCCCACATTTTTCTTCCTGTGTAACGAGCATTAGCAAAATGATTTATGTAAAATATCTCCAGCATACAGTTCTCTTTCTATATAGGTTTTTAAAATTTGTTTTAAAGCAGAACAAATACAAATAACAAAGAACAAGTAGCGTGCTTTAGATGGATACTTATTGACACTACAACTTACAAAACTGATGAGACTTGCAAACATTTTGAAAAATAAACCAACTGCCATTCACATATAAAAATGAATGTGACCCTATGAAAATAATGAAGTGAACTTACTGCATTTATCAACCAAATTGTGTTTGTATTATTAGAAGAGCTTTACTGCAAATGACTTCCCCAGAGAGGCTACAGAAACAAAACTGCCTGCTACAAGTCTCTGCCTATTTCTTCAGCTAATTTGGTCACATAAGATGTGAGTAATCTCGTGTCTGAGAAAACCTGTTAGCAGTGGGAGCTACTTTACCCATTGAAAGTGTCAGAGACAGAATGTACCAGGGCTGGGACCAACCTGCCAAGCAAGAGCAAAGGGATGCTCTGCAGACCTTTCCCAGCATGCCACCATGTCTTGAAAATGTAAGCAGAGGAGAGGAGAAATTTCTCATCTGGGAGAAATGTTTGAGGCACAATCAGTAAGGTCTCAAAAGGGCTCTCACACCATAAGTCCTATGTAAAGAAAGGGGCATGGAAGGTAAACCAACTATTTCTTTTTCTCTTTGAGACCTATTTATCATTAATGAAGGCAGAGCAGCAGTCACTAATGAGAGGTAATTTAAGTTAGGGTTTTCACTCTGATGGGTTTTTTAATAAAATCTGTAACATTCTACTGCTGCCACTTGAGAGTACACTTTCTTATGAATGTTCACATCATATACTTTGTCTAAACAGACTACAAGGTGCTTGATTATTAAATGGTATAATTATGGTAAATTTGCTTTCAGAGAAGAGTTAGGTTGAATAAGAGCAGGTTAATACACTTACTTTTTAAAAAAGTACTTAAGTTTTAGAAAAGGAAATTTCAGATTTCCCATCTATAGTGATAATCAGTGAACTGTGACCACCTTTTGAGCCTTGCATGTCTAGTTATATATATTCCTCTAAAGGTAAATACTATGTGTGAGTAATCAGGCTCTGAACAAGAATGAATGCAAAGACCTGGGGAAAAGAAATCCCCCCTACCATGTACCACAGACTGTTCCCTGGCTGCTTCTAATTCCAACGGTAGATACATTTTCCTTCTTACTAGTAATTGCCTTAATGCTATTAGACAGATTCCTTGGGAGGAATGCTGGTAGATCTACAAATGTCCGTTGCTCAATGGTAGGAAGCTCCCACCCTCTTCAGGACTGCCCAGATCTCAGACAGATGCCATGCAGAGATGAAAAGGAGCTGGTATGCAGCCTGGCAGTGACAGTGCCTGAGGAAAGAGGGTTTTGATGACACATCCAATGCAGCCCCCAGACACTATACTCCAAAGTAGCATCTCTGCAAATTATACTGTAAGAAGCCAGTTAGATGCGCAAGCAGAAGCAGGAGTCAGTACTCCTCTGGAGACTGAGATACTGCAGTAAAGGGCACTAAATCAAGCAATGACATTATAGGAATATGCTTTCTACAAATAGCAAGTTCCAGCTTTTATCACAGTATGCTTTAGTGTCCCTCATGTCCTCACTGAGCTAAACAAAGGAACATCAAGAGCACAAATGTTATATGAGAAAGCACCACAATGAGGAAGGGGGACTGGGAAGACAGATGGTGGTGTGAGACGACATATAACCTCCAGTATCTGTTCCTCTACAAGTGCTGCACTTAGCCCCATAGGACAATGCCTGGGGAAATTACAGGGCTCTGATCAGAAGCCATTCTTCCTCCCGCTTACCACAGTACTTCTAAATGTGCAAATGTATCCAGCTTTCATAATATGCAGCTCACATAGTACAGTTACTGCTAAATAATCCTCTATCTATTCAGTACTAAAGAACTAAATAAACCTCCGACAAAGCAAGCAAAAATCCCACTAGAATTACAATGAAAAGCACCACAAAAAACTTAAAATTCATTGTTAATGTTGCCTTACACACTCCAGCACTACACTACTAATGTATTTATTAGTACATAAAATAAGATTATTCTCTGCATCATCCTGTCTTAAGCTGTGCAGGTGTATGCTGAATTGTACCTAGCTCACCTCATGTGCAGGGAAGACATTGAAGCCTTATAAACTCGTTATGCTTTTCCTGGGACTCTTGCTTAGCTCTGCAGCTGCAGATACCACTCTGTCCCTAGGCATAAATGCAGACATCACTCTGGCGGTGCATGCTGCAACAACCTTCATGCCGTGAAAGCCATCTTTGACAAAAACAGACACAGACTTGGAAATTTGTGGAGACAGAGCTCTCAAGAATTTCTAACCTTTCTTACCACCTTCTGCTAAAGTAATACCTCACACAGAGATGTCAAGGAAAAAGTTTAGCTAGGGAATATGCATTTGCTTTACTGACATTGTTTCTCTAAACACCAAGAGGCTTTTTGACAATGCCACTAGAGCTCCTGTATTATTTGCTGTTTGTTTATGGACCTTTTCTGAAGTGACAAACTTCCCGCTTGCTTGAGAAATAAGGATGATAACGGTATCAGTAGCTAAACATCTAATGAAGGACTCAGTTTTTGTCTCCTGTTATGTGGATATTTTTGTATATTATTCCTAATTCTTGCTAATATTGTCCTTGTGTCCTTCCATATTAAATACATCTCATGGGTATTCTCGTGCTGTACAGGTAGGTCTCCCTGTAGTATCTGTAAAGTACTCTACTTTAGCTCATTACTGGGATCTTACTGGAGTAATGGTTCACAACTCCAAGAAGGAGCAGTTTGAGTTGTGGCTCTGTCAGAAATCCACAGTTGTTTTTCCAGAGTAGTTTGTTTCATAACCATTGTAAACTAACACAAACAGTTGCTCCCAGACAGAGGAAGCTCTCTAATCTGGGACATAAACAGTGAGACACAGTTGAATAACCATGGTCAGAAAAAAAAGAAGAAAAAGAAGATGGCTGAATTTCTTACAGTTTTATATACGTTCAGAGGGTGCAAGATGCAATCAGGACTTTAGCATGCCACGGGGTAATGTGAACTCTGAGAATGTTATTAACATTTCTGCATATCAGCACTGTAATTGCTGGATTACACTGAAATGAAGTTAAATATGCTTATGGGACAAGCTTCACCCACGAGAAGTCTATGTTACATTCAAAAGACAAGCATATGGGGCACATACTTAACAGCGAGGTTCCTTTCGATCCAACTCTTAGTGCTGTTGTAAGCTAAAATCAGCCAGGCTATGACTGTAACAGCATATAAAGCTTAATTTAATCTACTGAACCTTCTGCGCAGTTTACACTGAGAACTGCTTGAAAAGATGTATATTTTTTTTCCTGACCATGAAGCAGGAACTGTAGCTCCACTTTGTTGCCCTGTGAAAGAGTTACTATAAAGAACAAAAATGGGAGTTGTGTTTCCTAACTAATACTTTGGACTACAACCCTGAAAAAAGCAAGTAATATACTGGTATTTCCAAATGTTTTGATAAGGAATATTAAAGTAGAGTTGGTCCTATTATCGTAACAGACTATCCTCTATATCACTTTTATCAGCAGCATATTTCTGAGAATTTTTATACACTAACTCACTCAGGACTTTAGAAGCAAACAGAAATGTATGGAATTAATTATAACATGTCACTTTTAAACTTACACAAAGAGATTTTTAACTTCAACCAGTAGAAGCCACTTTAGATAAAGAACATCTTAATAGCCCATCATCAAGTAACATAATTGTTTTTCTGATGGTGCCCTCCATACTGACAGCAAAAATACTAATACACTGACAAAATCTCTCCTGTGACTAAATAATACAAGGCCAGATTGTCATCTCCCCACTGCCTGCCTACATCCAGAGACAGAGGACTGAGACGCTGCCCCTGCCACAGCTGCTGACAACTGCAGCGACCTGCCATCCTGGCCTAATCTCTTTCCTGAGTAGAAGAAGAGACAGATAAAAGAGACAGATCACACAAACATTGTAAGTAAGTTGTTTATATGAGACTATATGAGGTAAAATGAACAAACTGAGCAAAAACTGCCATCTCTGTGCCCTGTTCTGCCAAGGCTCTTCAGCAGCTTTTGCTAAAACATCCAACATGAATGGTGTGAAAACCCACACAGTTAAGGAAAGCTGGGAGGGCAGATTATTATGATTATGATTATTATTACTCATGTTGAGATATTTTAATTGAATTTGGAGCTTACTGGAGAAGCACAAAACATGGACATTATTACTTATGTGGTGAGGTCATTAAGTGAAATGTTGACAACAATCCCTGGCTGGCCGTGCCACATATAACAAAGATATTCCCTTCTTGCTACTCATAGAATTATAGAATCATAGAATAGTTTGGCTTGAAAGGGACCTCCAGAGGTCACCTAGTCCGACCCCCCTGCTATGAGCAAGGACATCTTCAACTAGATCAGGTTGCTCAGAACCACATCCAACCTGGCCTCGAATGTCTCCAGGGGTGGCACATCCACCACGTCTCTGGGCAAAATGTTCCAGTATTTTACCACCTTCTTTATAAAACATTTCTTCCTCACATCCACCCTGAATCTCCCCTCTCTTAGTTTAAAACCATTACCCCTTGTCCTCTCACAACAGGCCCTGCTATGAAGTAGTAGCACTTGTTTGATCTGTCAATCCAACTTGCCTTGGCTGCTCCCAAGCAAGTCATGTCACTCTGCTCCAGTTCTATTTTTGATTTAGTCAGGTCTCTTCCAGGCTCGAGGAGGACCATACTTAGCAACACAAATGCTATTAGACCTGAAGCCCCTCTCTCAGATTATCAAACTGAAATACACTGCACAAAAGCAGTATACAAAGAAACTGCTTTTAGAAACTAATTTGATTTCCATAAAAATAAAGCAGAAATCACCCTTCCTGTTTTAAAACAACGATTCAGCTACTTTCTCAGGTGTCTACAGTGTCCTGAAAGCCCATCAGACCAATACAGCAGTGAGCTCCTTGTTTTTGTGAATTAATTACCTACTTGGGAATATAAAATGAAGAATTAATGATAAAATGTTTCACACCTGGTGCATACTGAAAGCATATATTATCATCTGGTGAATTTAACTTTTATTTTTTATGAGAATAATTATCTTTACATAAAAAGCTTTCACTGAAAGGTTTTACGTCAGGTGCCCTTCTGGCAAGCCAAACATTGCTACGCTTTTTTGCTTATAATTGCTTTATATATATATTTTTTATATATATTTTTAATGTGCAAAAGCGGTTTTCAGAAGTGCTCCATTTTTTTTTTAATAAAAAGTATATCCTGAGCCTATCATATGCCAAACAATGCCCTCACCAGTGTAATAAGAGAAAAACAGAGCTGCACAGGGATTTCATAAGGCTAAAAGCTCCTCTTACAGAAGTCAAATGCTGAAAATGTCAGAAGTTCCCCAGTGTATTTCAACTTTAAAGACAGCAGCAAAACCCAAATTTTAACTTCAAATCCCTGAACATGCTGGACTGAAGATGATCTCTTTAATTGGATAGGATCTCCTAAAACTAGCTAAGAAAGTACTTCTGTAAGTAATTTAGTAGGTGGAAGAAACAGCAAACTAATCACGGAAGTCTTTTGTCATATCACATTGTGCGTACAAGCTCCTGATTAAATACTCATTCAGAAAACTAAAAAACTACAAGTTCATGAAAAGGGATGGTAAAAGGCATTTGTCAGAAAGCTCAGGAAGCCCAGACAAAGCTTAAGGATGGCATGCCAATGTTTCACAGCCACATGAGATACTCAGCCATGGAGGCACCCTTAGCTCTGCTGCCCAGCCTACCTCTGACATCCAGGCATCATCAAAGGCCCTCTTGGGGCCCAATTTGGGCACTGGTTCTCTTCTGCACATCTGACCCCTTTCTGGTGCTGGAGGGCAGAGCCCTGCTCCTGCCTCAGCGCCCCATCCTGAGGGGCCAAAGGCAATATTCCTGAGCCTAGGGGAGACCCGCTGTCCTTCTGAAAATCACTGAATAACATGGGCTCTGTTCTCACCTAAGGGTAGCAACCTCCCTCCTACGGATATCTCAAGCTGCTCAGTCCTATGGCTGTTAACTATGCCCTCTGCTAATTTCTTTAGTAGCTACATTGTATTCTTTAATTTCCTTTTCCTCTGCAGTCTGTTTTGTGAACAAGCATTACACTTCTCTTTCCATGCATCACTTGTGCTTGCATTTTTGGGTTTGTTTGTTGGTTGGTTTTTTTTAAAGCAAATAGCTCAGGGTCCGAGATCTGCTATAGAACTACACAAACTGACTTGTACATTTGTACTAAGCTCACATCTGCTGTGCAGAAGGGAAACATTGGCCTACAATACAAAACAGTAAAACCAACAAGCTTAGTGAATTTTTAATTTTGCAAGAATTTGTTTTTCAGAAGAAAGCAAACATCCCCCTTAAAGGAGCTGTGTATCTGATGGCAATAAGCTCACTAATTTTCCTGTACAGCACCAGGACTTGCTATCAGTTCAATCAGATATTCCAAAAGGCTTTAGAACAGACTGTTTACAACAGACTAATGCTTTCGTGATTTGCAGTGATGTGGATTTATTTTCATCTTCCTCAGTGTTTTTTATTCCAGAAACATAGGTTTGGAAAAATTCTCCTGGTGCAATGTCGTGGAATTAAGCTATGAATTTATGTTTGATTTATGTCATATCTTTCATAACTAGGGTAAAAGATGCACAGAAAACAAGATTGCTTCTGGAAAAGAGACCCAAGGAAAGTGACTTTGAAATATGCAGAGATCGTACTACCCTTTAGAGTGTCCTTGCTTTTTTCTGATATGTTAAAAATATATCTTACACACATATCTTACAGAGTAACCACAAAGTTCAATGTATATTATATAATACAGCTATTCAACAACTCTGTGGAAAAATAAGAACTTTCTCAATTTAAGCTTTCTATTAGAAAACAAATGAGAAGGTAGCAACAGACAATAATTTATCTGTTCTGGTTACATTATGGTGCAATAGGCACTGTGTTAGCACAGCTGCTGGTGATGAAACAACTGTTGGTGACCACGATGTACACACTTCTCTGTGAACAATAAAATACAGCAAGCGTATGTTCATCTGAAGCTGAAGGTTTTTAAAACAACCCTTTAGCAGGTGTGTGCAGAAACCTTGGGGGGTTTCAGAACTGGAATTCCACACTTACATGCCTAAGTGCAGCCAGCAACCTCCTCTGCTCAGCCTGGAACTACTACAATCATTATATTTAATTTGGAAGGAGGAAACAGTTGCTAGTAAAACCCAGAAGGAACAGAGATGAAGACCTGGCTATATACTTTTGGTCATTAATAACAGTGCTAGCTATGGCAACCGCTAAAGATGGGCGACAGCAGACTGAAGAAATGCAAAACATACAGGGACAAAATAAAGAAACAGGCTCATGACTTCATCTTTTAAAATATCTACTCCATTTCAGTATGGTACAACCAAGTAAGTCATCTGAAGAAAAAGTCTCACCAGAGGCCTCTGCTAATACTTTTGTAAGACCTGAGCTAAGGGGATACTACAAGAAAGTTTTACTTGTCAAAAATAACTGTCACCTCAGGTAATTATGGACAGATATATATTACACAGTTTCCATAATCATGAGGTTATGCCAGATTCTCCTCTGTGGAGGACAGCTTAGGCTGAGCAGATGGTTCTGTGCATTGGCACAGTCTGCCAGAACACGGCCCCAGCACAATATATGTCCACTCTCACCTGAACAACATGCTAAATTGTGCAATTCCATGAAATAGGGGCAAAGGCAGCATGGGTGCATTTACAGTAGGTTATCCTGTGTTACTAGCAAAACAAAATGCTTTTCAAACAGGTTTTCATACTGGGGGAAAGATTTATGACACCATCATCCTCAACTGTATCACAGAGCATTAAGGCTGATGGGATTTTCATTTGAAAAACCAGTAACAACTCAAGGAAACTTGATCCATAGCTTATTGCAGATTTATGTCCATTACATTTTTATGTCCTATTTCTAGTTTTCTGCCTTTTGCATCCATCTCACCCCACTAGATTTTGCCATTTCTTCCCCAGCTACCCTGATGTTTCCTGTTCCAAGTAAGCACTACAGATCACAGCCTACAGAAAGGGTTTCCTTTCTTTTTACATGGGTAAATGAATCCTTTAACATCTTGGTGGGGTCTGCTTTCCTTTATTTGTTCATTGGCTTACTCTCAGCAACCTCCTACTCCCCATCATCCAAGGGAGCCGTAATGTTCTGAAATGAATGCAGTCTTCTGGCAGCTGTGTCGTAAGAGCCAAATCCAGGTGAAATATAAAATCTCATTCCTCCACTCCTGTTTTCCTCTGAGTGGAAACCTGAAGACTCCAAGGGACAGTGCTGGCTGCTCAGGACCATGCCTTTGTCCTCCCAAGTCCAGCCTCCCCTAAAGTTCAGGAACAATGAAATCCATCAAGGAGCCAAGTGCTAGCTTCAAAACTGAAGAGCCTAATTTTTACTTGAAGTGATTTTTTGTACTCTCGCTATAAATGCTACAATCTTGTTTAGCCACAACATATACAAGCTTAGGAAACTGGCCTCTTGGGATGAAGGAGAGCAAGAAGAAGGCAGCTGACATTTCTAAGTTTCATAACTGCAAAAGCCATTTCCAAATCGTAAGTCTCCAAGACAACCTCTTTTTCATGTTATGAAAACCTCAAAACTTCCTTCCACCTTCTACCAATAGTTCAAAATTAACTGAACCAAAAATTTCAGCCATGCTTTATACAAGTATTCCCAGGAAACTTAACACACATCCTCTTTTCCTCCTCTTGTACTACGGAGACATTTTACACATATTTTATAGACTGTGCAAGACATTCATGGAATCAAACTTCTTGTTAGAATTTGCACAGATGCAAGGATAGACTGTTTATGCTATAAGAATCATGATGGCCACTATAAGGTGGCCATATCTGCAGGCAGAACTTCTGGACTGAACTGCAGAAGCTTAAAATGCAAAACGAGCAGAGAACTTAAATAAATAAATAAATAAATAAAAATTTAGCCTTGGAAATCCTTTAGTGGGAGTGTAAAGTTAAAATGGATTTTTTCATATGCCTTTTACACAACCAGAAATAAATACAGAAATTCTTGTACCTTCTGAAAAGACAGAAACCAGCAACTCTAGTTGTTCCTAAACCCATTATATTAAAAGTTAAAAATTTAAATGTTGTACTACAGAAGTATGTGTATGTAGTCCATTAAAAAAGAATCTTGAAAATAAAATTTATTTTCTAAATTAAAAATTGAAAGAAATGGCAGGGTACCTTCTAGCAGGGAAGAAAGAAACAGAATTCTCAGAGTAAACAGCTTGAAGTTTTTTATAGTATGATGTTCATATTGGATTTCAAGTGTTCACATAAGTACAGTAAAAATATCATTTTAATGCCAAATATAGGGGCTATTAAAACACTGTTATATGAATTTTAAACCAGATTTTGCTATTTTTGCAACAGGAAGATACTCTCTAATTCTCTGTGTCTCATATTCACCAGTTCTCAAGTATTCTGTAATGACTGCTTTGCAAGTATAGGAAACGCCGTATCAGCTGCAAGGAGCTCACTGACACAAGCCTCTGGATGGCTGCTGTACCAGGAGCCTCCCCCAAGCCATACTGCCTCACTCGAAATCTGATTTTCATTTAACCCAGAACTAAATGCACAATGATTCTCAGTTAAGTTTTATTACTTATTCTCATTAATCTTGCTGGTTAAAGCAATCAGGGTAAACTTCCTCCCCGTTTGTACCCAGTGGCTGGGCTTTGTTGCGTTGTTGCCTGATCTCCATCTATCCCTGAATTTACAACCAGGATAAAGCTCCCAAGTGAGGTTTCCTTAATTTCACTTCCTCCTTGTATATCTTCACAATTAAATTAACATTTCAAAAACTGTCTAAAAAGTGGTTTTAAATCAAACTTTTTGGCAGCCTCTCTCCTCGCTTTCTAATGGTGATAACAATTTAAATGCTTTTAAACAAATCAGTGGTGGTATTTTATATTCCAAAAGGCCGAAGTCTATCCCTCTGGAATCCAGGAGAGAAGAAATAATTAGCTGCTATTATTTTATGTCAGCCATACTCAAAATGTGGAGCTATCCTCCTACTTAAAAGCAGCCATTTTCTTCATGTAAATACAATAAGATACCACAGAGAACTTGTTTCTCACTTTGTCCGTGAAATGATGCTATTTAATAGCACCACACTAGGTACAGTGATGTGGGAGTGTTAACTATCATCAACAAGATCCAACACTCGCAAATTGGGGCCACAAAAGGAGACAAACAATATTTATCTTCTACCTTTTGAACCACAGTTTTTGAAAGCAAAGCTATAAACCTTTTTTTATTAACAGGAACCGAGATCCTTGCAAAATTGCCTGATTATAGGGATTTTTAGTTTTTATCTTTTTTAAGTACCATATTATCATATTTGTTTCATAAGAACTGGCAATGCTTGACACTGAAAACCAAAAGAAGATCTTACAAATAAAGCTCACATAGTTAGTCTAAGCTCTGAACATTAAGCTCTTTTGAGGGACTGACTCAATCCAAACTGACAAAAGGATGAGCCTTCAGTTCTCCACCTATCTTCCTTGGTTATTTAGATGTAGAACAGATATGAGACAGGGCACAACATTTTCCTTCTAGAAGATCAGCTGCCAGAAGTGAGCGATATTAGTCACCTCTGACTCAAGATGCCCTCTGATAGGAAAACTCAAGCCTAGACAGAGGAGACACCAGGGACTTGCTGCTAACAGGGAAGACTGCACTATGTGAGGTTCTCCTGAGGCTGCCCTGCATTGGGAAACAGTCCCAGGCTGCACTAATAACCTGGATGGTGGATGGTGGAAGAGAATAAACCTACTAAAATACACAAGCACAGAAGTGGAAGGAAACACCTTGTAGACTGCTGGAGGTCACTGTCAGAAGCTGGAATGATTTGGAAGGATGAAATCTCTCACAGATTTCGCACAGCAATGTGGTAAATGCTGTGCTAACAGACACAGAGCCTGGCAAACACCAGGTTTGTCTGCAGGCTTTCCTTTTCTTTGGTCTGGTCAGGTTGTTTTACAAAATGTGGTATTTTTCTGTTGTTTGGTTGGTTTTAGCCCAATTAATTAGACATTTTAAATCACCTAGGTTTTTATTAACATCAGCTACTTAATGTATATACGTGAGAGGCATAGGAAAAATCAGCTCAGCTATGATTAGAAAAATAGCCATTAAGAAGAAAAGCATTTGGAATACTGTACAGCATGAACTGAAATATGAAATACAATATGGTTGAAAACCAGATACTTATCACAGTACAGTGCATAAAACATCCAGGGCGAAGCAACCTTCCTGGTCTCATCCAGGTACGCTGCACCTACCATGGATGTTGCTATCCCAGAAGAGGGGGGAGGCAGCTGACAAAAACAGGGAAGCTCAGCAAGAGGGGTCAGAGCCTAGAAAGCACCATCTGTGAGAAAAACTAAACCTTCACAACAAATATTCATCTTGAAAAAAGAGCTGCAGTAATGGAGCAGTTTTGCTTTCCATGCCATAATGGAAAAGAAATACTAGACTTGAATTGCAGAGGGAATGATTCAATATCCATTAGGAGAAAAAAAAAATCCTTTCCAGTACACCAAAGAGAAAAAGCGCTGTCTGGAGGGAATGAGGAATACTGCTAGGGATATTTAAGGACAGATTTGGCAGGTATAGTGCCTCCAAATTTAGTGGGCAACTTTTGAATTCGCTTCCATTTCACTGGCTCCAAGACATGCACAGCGCATTTACAGCTTCACCAGCAGCTTTGGAGAGGCCAAGATTTTAGCCTACATATGCTGCCCTACTTCATTGCAAAGATTTAGGAAACAATGTTAATATGCCTAAACATAAGCACCTAGTGCCGTTTTATCTGTCAAAGAGTATCCAAGTAAGTTGCATAGGGATGGCAGGTTGGAAACATGATGCACACAAGGTCTGTGACTTTCTGGAGCAGCAGCTAGTGGCTAAAAAGAAAGGAAAGTCAGCCAAAAGGCCAGGCTGGGACCTTGGAAGTTTAACAGAACAACATTTATTTATAGGCTTCCATGACAATCTTCATCTTAAATCCAAGATCTCAGAGGACATCTTTTTTAACAATAGGTTAAATGAAAAAAGCCAGCTTTGTGAAAATTTGGCTGTTCCAGAGTCTCCTGTCCAACAGAAAAAAATCTAGCAGGATGCTGACTATTCGCATGAGGGCTTTAATATCTCATTAACTGCTGCCCATGATGAATAGCAATTAAATAAGAATGCGGGCTTACACAGTGATACTACAGAAGTTCAGCATTGGTAGTAGTTTAACTAAATCACAGACATCCAATGACCTTCCAAGCAGTACTGATTCAAGTTCATCCCTACATATGTTTTACAGTTGCCTTGCAAGAACCTGAGAACCACAGACAGCAGATGGTACCACCTGGAGACGTACTAAATGTAATTTGAAAAGATTTTAGTCCTCCTCTATTCTCCCAGTCCTACTGGTACCATGTCATATCCTTCTGATTTAATTATAATCCATTATAGAAAGGGGTATTTTTTTTTTAGCTTTGAAAAAAGCAAAAAAAATTAAATTATGTATTTCAAAAAAACATTCTCATGCTCACAATAGCCAGTTAATGTTTTTCATTGCAGGTGTGTGTTTCCTTTGCATTTAAAAACTTTCAGATTAGGCTGAGTACCTGCTGCATCTCAAAGAGGAACTATGCCAGTTCTGCAAAAATCCCAGCAAAAAAAAAAGGCTTCCTCATGTATTATGCAGTGGTCAAATCTGAGAGTGTCTTTAAAACAATTTTCAGTGAGTTTCAGCAAGAAGATTTATGCAAATGATTAAAAATTATGTATGTTTCTCATGATCGAAATAAAAAATGAATCTGAGTATAAATTTTGAGATAGGAAACCCTTCTTTTTAATGGGAAACTATATGTTAATTTAAAAAAAAAAAAAAAGTCTGATTTTCCTTGTTGTTTCAAATTCCAAAAAAGCTACATACCCCCTTTTAGAAATGTGACTGTATTATTATGCTTCAGAATGAAAGCACATTTTGAATTGAGGGGGTGGAATGTGCAAGCACAAAAAAGCCTGTTTTATATTGCTATCGAGACCTATTAGGCCAACAAACTGGGAAGCAATCGCATATCCTTCAGTATGGTAAACAGACAGCCCCAGAGGGCTTGGACTGTCTTCCCTGGATGTGGTCTGCCACTGACGAGTTGTCTTTTCCCAAGGAGAGCATGTCTGCAGCCAGACTCAGACAGGGCAGTGGCAGGGACAGTGCTTGCTTACACCAAGAAAGAAATGGAAAAAGAAATGATTTTCCATTTCCAAGAAATGGAAAAATTAAAGACAAACCAGATTGGTTACATAGCACCTAGCAAGAGCATTAATGCAGAACATCATAGGAAAAAATAGAAATATATTCTCACATCCATAGATTCCTTGCTCTATCACCTATCCTAAAGGTGTTTCTGGTACCACAGCTCCATTGACAGTCACTAATTCACTAACATAATAGAGGAAACTCTGTGAGAAAAGTAATTTATAAGAATGGCCACATAAGAAATTCTCTTGTGCATTTCTTTTTGCTTGTAAAAAGACCACTTAATCCATATATTTCAAGCAAAAGCAGATGAACTTTGTTTGCAATGACATCCAAAGCTATTAAAATCAAGATAAGAGCAGGAATTTACCCTTCCATTGCATTTTTAGCAGCACAAGCAATGGAAATCAATTAAAATTTAAAATGTGGCAACAACATATTTGTGGGTAAAATGCAATCATATGTAAAAACACTAAGAGGCAAAAAATTAAACTACTTTTATTTTTGTTGACAGCCCATATTGCTTTCTGAATTGCTGCTTAGTAAATAATTCAATATTTGGCTTTCAAACACTGCAGGCAATTTTTCCCCCTTAAACTGAAATTTAAAATCAGAATACAGAGGTTTTGTATCCCATCACTTTTATTTAAAGTACAAACCCTCTCCTGCAATAGAGTTTCTTTTGCATATGAGAACTGGAAAAGCTTTATTTTATAAACTTTAAATTTTTAATTGAAGAACATGCTCAGAAAGAAACATACCTACTCCCAGTACTTATTTATCGAAGCTAGTCTTAAAAGATAATAAATAGTCTAAACCACATTTTTTATACATGCAGCTGAACATATGCACATATATATATGTCAGCTAGAGGATAATTAAGAAACTCTTAGTTGACAATTTTCCCAAATCGCAGTTGCTTCTGGAAGCTTACAGAAATTCCTTTTCAGATAAACATGTACCTTAAAATTTAACAAGGATAAAAAGCATTAGCCTGACATATAACCTAGATTATCAACAATGCTGTCCCTGCACCCATTCATTTTCAAATATAACAGCTCTCATAGGTTCTCACTGGATTTTATGACAAATGAAGCACTAAATGGCTTACTTAAGAGGAAACCAACAAAACCATCCAAGAGCATGTGAAGTCATGCCATTCCACCAGACATTTTGTACGTAAAGCATTTGCTTTGAAAAGCAGCCCAGGTGGTACAGCAGCTTCTGTCTTGCCCTGCTTTTCCACAGTTCCTTCCTCCCTGAGACTGTGAGGCACTGATGAAATTTCCTTGTACATATATAAACTATCTGTATCAAAGCAGTGCAGGCTAGTCATTTATACTATAAACCAACAAGCTTAAGATCATATTTCTGAACACAACTAGGCAGTATTTTTTAGGCAAGCTAATTCTGAGTTTTTGAGGAAAGCTAGCCCCACAGGGGCAGTGGGAGGGAGGCCTCCTCCTAGCAGACAAGGCACAAAAAGAAGCCTTGGTCCTTAGCCCACGGGAGTGCAAATGCCCAGTTGGGTGCCACAGGAAGGCTTAAAAGGGAATTAGGAATGAAAAATCAGATCAGAATAAGAAAGCTCAGGAAAAGCAGCCATTTCATTAGTCTATTGTGTGTCTGAGCACGTATAGGCTGTGCCGCCCAGAAGGATGTCTAGCAAAAAAAAAAGCCAACCCTGGCAAATGTACTGCTATGTACAGGACTGATAGCGGATGTAGCAAGTTAGAATAACACCCTCCTTAGTGTCCTAGAGGGTGCTGCACTTCCTGCTATTTGCCAGCCTCAGAAGGAGTATTTCTAACATGAAACATTACCTGTTATTCCTCACAGCTTCACTTATTTAAGACAGTACTCGGCATGCACACTGCTACTACCCTAAGTAATTCCAGAGGGGAAGATACAGTATCTTAATGGTCTCTCCCTTGCCTCCTGGTGCGGATAAAACTAACTAGGTGGTCAGAAGACAGGACAACCTGAATGGTATCTTCTGTAAAATGGAAAGAGGCTGTCAGAAAAGCAAATGCCCTATTAATTTCAGACACACACCCCCATCAACTCCAGTGCCCTTAATCCAGGCTTTACACATTACTCATCCTGACTCCCACTTTTCACTGTTGCCCAAACCCTGCCAAAGTAAAAAGACATCCTATCCAAAAGGCAGAGAAGCAAAACCTACAAGTAGTACACAGCGTACAGCTTCATAACATAGTGTTTAATTATCAAACGGTGATCTCTGAGAGACAGCATTTGCACTGCTCATTACAGCCCTCTCATTAAAACCAGGCAAGCCTCCCTGTACCTGTTATTTCAGAATTTGAAACATCTGACCTTATTTGGAGTATATTTTTCATTAGCAAAAACTCCTTCTTGAAGGCAAATACTACCTAGAATGTCACAAGGAAATACCTTCTTGGGCACAGTGCGTGAAACCACTGCTAGTCATAGCACTACTCCTTAAACCCATCTGTCCTATTTTGTGAAAGCATTGCCACCTTGAATTTCATTTCTGCAATTGGTAGGCGGGGTGGGAGAAACTGCTCTCAGTTTCTCTTGCTGCTTCCTAACTATTTTACTGGGAAAAAAAGGAGAAAGTCTCAGGCTTGGTACCTCAGCACAAACAGACATTCGATATCTCTTTCAGTGACTGCGAGATATCTCTTTCACATCAAGGGGAGCTTTCCTGAAATCCTTTGAAAGGATTGGACATCCCTCTAAGCTGCAAAATACCAGCACCAGCTTCTTTCTGGCCTTTGGCAAGTGTTTTCAGTGGTTTAAGGTTAAAAGTCATGTTTCAGACACTGGAACATGAGGCTATTATGTTCCCCTGGGACAGTGCTTGCTATACTATGTGAGACTAAGCATGGGATGCTGGGAGATGTTGCAAATCTGCACAAGGGCTTCCGGTGATTTAGCAGAATGCCAGGGAATACGTGTGAGTGTGCCCAGGCTTAGGAAACATTGTGAAATCTTTTCAAGGTGACACAAGTCATGCATGGAAGATTGTTGCATCTCATAAACACTCTGGGGGAGCGAATCAATGCAGCAAACAAAAGGCTCCCACCCTTCAATTATCCCAAAAGGACAGCCAGTGATTTATTGAAATCTATTCAAGAGTGTGTTATAGAAGATACTCCAAAATTACGAGGATGGGATAGCAAAATCAAAATCCTAAAACACATGTCAGCAGGAATTACAGTACTCAAAGTGCAGAAAAAGGACATAAAACTTGCAGAAGCAAGAGAAAAGGTGAGGAATGATGCAGAAGGAAGTGGGGTTAAATAGTGGGAAGACAGCCTAAGTTATTTCTTTCTGCTCCAAATACCTTTCAAACTCAGAGACATCAATGCTTTTCTACCCGTATTCCTGAAGAAATCTTAAGGAGCCCACACAGTGGAAAGCTCCTTTGCACACTGTTGCAGGTCCCAGGTGTGAGTTCCCTGGAAGCTGCATCAATCCTGCTCTGGCCAGTCCTGTAACATATCCAGCCAGCAGAAGAGCTCCTGCCCCAGCAGTGTATAGGCAGGTCACAGCAGCAGAGACTCACATGGATACTACTGCTTTCAAAAGAGTTTTTCAGGGAGTATGGAAAAAGGTACAGGTTTTTCTGTGGCTAAGTCTGTAGCACCTACAGCCAGTTACACTCTGTAGAGATCTAGTATCTTCTCTTAAATGTGGAACCCTTAGTAATTTCTGTTATTGTGCCAGAAACCAAAGTCTTTGAAAATGAAGGAACCATCATTGAAAATAATAATAAAGCAAAAAATGAAGCAAGCTTTCCTGGGACAAATCATGGAAACAGTCTCCCAAGAAGATCCCAGAAGCATTCTTTGGCATTAAGTAGTGAAATCTGTCAAAACACAAAGCGCAGACAGCAGTGGGGCCAGAGGGTAAGGGGGGTGGCAGTGCCATGACGCACAGCTGCCTCCTTCTGTCACCTCCTACTAGCACAAGACAAACCTGAAAAGGCCCAGCTTGTCCTTCACAACTCAATCACAGAAATGCAATGCACTGTGCCGTAGCCATTGACATGCTCCCCGCATGCAGGCTGCCTCTGAACCACACAGCAAGAGGGACGGTTGGTGCCACAGATCTGAATGCTGTTTGCCATTTTCATAGGTTCAGGAGTGAACACACAGACAAACTCAAATACCCCACAACAGGACCCTCTTCAATTACAAAGAAATAGACCATTACAGGACGGTGTCAATATGGAACATCTAAATGAGTCACACGAATGTCATTTTAATTAGGGAAATAAAACAACCCATTAAAGATTAGCAATGCAATGTTCATGTGATATAACGAGACAAAAAGCAGCAACTGAACACACAACAAAGTTAGGTCCTCACAGATAAACACAGGAAAGGACACCCCACATTTTCAGTTTACCATGATATATCTAGGCACTATAGAAGAGCTGACGCACAGAATTATTTGCAGTGTCAGTAAAGTCTTGCAATATCTATTTAAGGCGTAAATTAGTAATTAAGAGAGCAGATGCTTAGTTGTTGCATGTCAGTGTAGCTTTAGTAGAAAGTCAACAGAACTATGTTAGATTATAGCAGCTGGTGACAGCATCTGAAAAAAGCATGGAGCTCCTAATTTGCGGTGTGGTTATTTGAGAACAATTCTGCAAAAGAAGTTGGAAAAAACAGGACTGCATTTTACTATTTGATTTAAACTCAAGAGATTTTAAAAGTGGGAATGTGAAACCAAAAAGCTGAGAAAACAAACTTTTGGCAATGACATTTGACTTGTACAGCAACAACTGCAAAGGAACTGCATTCCTTGTCCCGCAAAAAAAGCAATCAGAATGATTAAGCTTTAAAACACTTAACTGCACACACAAGAACACATATAATCATCCAAGAGCTCAGAACTATGTCAGGATCACAAATGTGTACGGCAAATAAATACATTTAAAAGGCTCATCTGATACCACGTCAGGGAATGTTCAAGGTGAGATTAAAACATTTCTAAAAAGGAAAGGATTCCCCTTTGCCAGCCAGTTGCAATGTTTCATTTTCCCACAGCAATGGAAGTGAGGGAGGCAATGATGGAGCATGCACAAGGGCACCCACCCTGTCAGCAGACTTAGCAGTTGGAAGCAAATCTCTCAGCTCAGATACTGGACTTTGCACCTAAGAATACTACTTGCATGAAATCCCTCCTGCCTTTTACTGGTAAGGGCACTGGAAAAAGTCAGTGTTGCAAACAGAACATTGCAGCCATGGCAACAAGCAATTCAACACTTAAAATTTTCAACAGACTAAACAGTATTTTCTTTCTGTTTTTATAATTTCATGGTCAGTAATTCACCATGAGCACTTTACTTGTCTAGCTGTTCGTTAATGTCTCAAAAACAATCTCCTGTTAAAGCTTCAACCAAGAAAACCTTCTCACTCAAATCAAAATAAAAGCAGGTATATACAGGGAGAGCACTTCAAAAATGAACCTTTTTTCTCCCATTTTGGAAATTGGTGTAGAAAGATGGAGAAGGGCCCAAGCTCTGGCATGTTAAACCAAGCATTAGCCTTTTATTAGTACAGTACATTATTAAATGCTACAACCAGCAACCCAAAAGCATTAAAATTGAGATTTAAAACACCTAACAACTTAGGCCTTGCAACAGTATCTCTGAGTAATGCCCAAACAGCACAGGAACTCCAGTGGGAAGTCTCCTTGACTCTTTCTGTTGACTGTAAGGATTTTGTTTTAAAATATTTTTATATTGCTATCAGCCAAAACCCATTTGAAAACTGAAATTGAAGGCTAAAAATGGGATAAAGCATTCTGCATAGCCAATGAAATTTAACCCTATTAATTAGACAGTTTCATTTCACAGTCAATCAGAGTCTAATATTACCCTAATAAATGTATGGTTTTTTTGGAGATGTCATGCATGAACGCAACTGAAATTGGGCCTTTTTTAACTTTTAAAGGCATTGAATTTAGTGTCTGCAAAAGAAATTACAGTTTTCTCAAAGTCAAGAATTTGAGATTTTTAGAACCTACTGACTGAAACATAAGGACAATGGAAAACTGCTGATCTCTCCCAAGTAGACTAAATAGCATCCACATGGATTTTAATGCTCAGCAAAGGTGCTAACCTTAATGAATCATCTTAGCTAGTTAGTTTCTTATCCAAAGCTTGCATTACCATTTCCTATCTCTCTACCATTTTTGTACTCCTTTACTGCAGTGAAAACAATGAATGTGAAGGAACCAGACAGTACAGACCCTTCAAGAACTTCAGGGATCATCCTGCTTTCATTGCCACATCAGGTAATTTAATTGCAGCCTGACCCCACAACTGATGGATGCAGGCTTTGTTGACTGATCCTACAACTTGGGTGTGAATTCAACTTTGCTAGCAACACATGCTGAGAAGCTCCATAAATGACAGTGAAGGACAGAGCATGAAACAGACACAGAAATGTGTTTACGCATTCAGGAGGTGCAGGGACCTTCTCCAATCCTTGTTTATTTGGATTATTTTGACGAATAGCACTAATATCTATGGAGTTAATGTGCCACATAAGAGACAGTCATTCAGCATTATGATTTATTTTTTTTAAGCCTCGCTGGTTAGATAGTTATTCTCTATTAATTTTTTCATTTGCTTCAAAAGGTTCTTTTTTAACTTCTCTCTCTATAACTCACAAGGTGAAGAACTGGGGAAAATACACTCTCTTTTTCAACTTCTTAGAGCTTCTGGCCTGTCTTGTGACCTGCCCGCCTGGATACCACACAATCTCAGCCTGACCCTGCACTCCAGGGTTTACCAAGTGGTTTTCACAACCTAGATGGAGTTGGATGGAAATTTTTCTAAGCATGTCCTGAGACATACATGTGTTGGGGGGAGGATCCTGTGCAAGTGGAAGTGTGAAGAAAGCATGGAAGCAAAATCCATTTATAACTAAGAATTGCTAGTAGGAGGTGAATGGTGACCAGCCTATCGGAAAGTGTCTGGTGATCATGAGAGGTCATGCAACACTGATCATTAAGCCTTATACAAACAGCAAATCAAAGAGGTGTGTGACAAGGTGGACCTGGTAAAACATGGGGATGTTGAAAGACTTGGGGTTTTTTTGATAGGAAAAAGGAAAAACAACCTCCACTTTACACGAACAGGAAAAGCCACAGAAATAACCCATACTTACTTTTATCTTCCTGGTTTTCCTCTGCTGCTTTGCCCTCCTCTTCCTCCTCCTCCTCCTCCACCTCCTTCTGCTGTGCTTCTTCATGGTGATCGGCAGCACCAACTGAAAGGCTCTGGCAGCAGTGGTTGAAGCCGCTATCCCGAGGCAGAGTGAAACTTCTGGGCTTTCCCCCATTCCCATTCAGCACTTGCATCCGCTCACCCTCCACGAGGGGGAAGGGGCCGTAGTGGTCTTGCAAGTGGCACTTCTGGGTGGGCAAGGTGGACTGCCGCCGGTGCTCGGGGGAGACCACGGCCACCTCGGAGAACACAGAGTCCTCCAGCGGCAGCGTCTGCAGGTAGTGGAGTCCTGAGCTTGTCAGCGGTGTCTCTATGAGGTCCTGCCAGGAGCGCCGCTGGCTCGCCGTCTTGCGCACCGGCGAGTCGGTGGCGCTCCCCGCCGCCTCCGGGCGGAACTCCTCGTGCGACGACTGCGACTGGGAGGTCTCCGTGGATGAGAGCCGGCTGTGTTTTGGCTCCACGTAAGGGCTTGTGCAGCTCATCTGCAACATCAGCAATGGAGCAATCTTCAGATCAGTGTACACCGAGACCCAGTGCTCATAATA
The DNA here is from genome assembly GCA_026283785.1 of Coracopsis vasa. NCBI lineage: Eukaryota > Metazoa > Chordata > Aves > Psittaciformes > Psittacidae > Coracopsis > Coracopsis vasa. Next base: position 60,470 of record JANHGB010049504.1, read on the forward strand.
ACCATGTACTTTTCATTGTCACTGACACCACCCAGTTCAGTGACAAAGGCATAATCTTACTGGATTAACCTGCCCTGATCCTAACTTCAAGGCATGCCCATATCAATATATCACACCTGTAGGTCAAACACTGATTTTTACTCACAATAGTAAAGATATCAGTATATTTACTATGTCCCTTTGTCTATAAAATAAGCCAACACAATTATTTGCAGTAAAATTGGCAGAATAAAGCACTATGGAAGTCATAGAAGAGGTGTGCTTGGTCCATTAAGAATCTTATAAATGACATCCAAATGCCTGTTGTCATCCTATCTTGCTAAGAATTTCTTTGGAATCATGTTTGCAGTGTTTTGGTGCAGTTTAAAGATCTATGACCTGGGCAGATAAAGTATTGCATTTAAATTAAACATCATGAACAATCCCTTTCCCCCAACTTTCCTAATTTTTCATTCCAAATTTTTGCATTTTAAAAACTATATTCAAATAAGATGTATTAGTTAATACTGAGTATATGGACATGAAAATTACAATTGCCAATGTAGAACAAGTTAGATGTCCATACTCTGGTTTACACCAACAACTGCTTCAAGAAGAAAGTAAAACAAATCCCCTTGTGTTCCAATTTACAGACAAACCTACTTTTTCCACAACAACAGAACAACTGGTATCACTGTTTGCAATATAAGACAGAACATTTATATGTTGGCATTTCTCTGGAAATTCAAGTGCAATTTGTCACTGTAAAGCTTCACAGCACAACTGCTGGAGCCTTAGAGAAGAGCCTGTGCTGTTACTGAGGCAATAAGATTTTGTCAGAGAAGTCGATAAGGGGGTGGTGAGGGATTGCATGGATGAGTAGGTGATCATCATGAATGAAGATCAGGAAAAAAGAACTCTGTAACTTAATCTACTTCATACAGCGAGTGGGATTATAAACCCATGTTCTCTGCAAACCAACTGAAGTTAAGTTAGGTTGTTAGAGGCTATTGAAGTTAGCAATGCGTGTGACTTAACAAATGCCTTAAGTCAGGTACTGACTCAGAAAATATACTAGAGTGTGCGCATGCAGATGCTTCTAGGCAGGAGACTACATAAAGGGGACGCTTTACCTAGTGATCCCTTTAGACAGTTGCAGGTGACTTACCGAAGGAGGCCGTGGGTATGTGTCGTACGGGGGTGGTGGGCTGTCTTGTTTGGGTGTTGACGGAGTGTCAGCTTCCTCCTTATCGCTCTCACTCCAGTAATCTACAAATTACATACAGATCAGATCAAGAACTACCAACCCGATTTGGTACATTCATGTATCAGAGACTTGCTTTCACAAAACCATCCTTGGTATTACTGAGAGATAAATACTAGTGAATGCTGACTCTGTAAACATTAGCTGCCGTAATTTGCAATTGTTTCAATCTAATTGTTTTAATCTAATCTAATCTAAATTCAAAACATTATGTGGTATACTAAGTCTAATGCCCCACTGCAGATATTAAACAACAACCTGCAAATGAGCCACAAATTTAACTCTTGTGCACACTTTATAAAATACAACATGCAGAATATTCCTACTAAAACTATCAGATTTTCAAATATTTATACAGCCATAAAAATAATTATGACTGGACATACATTGGCTGGAAAATACTGAAAGTATTTTTTGAACAGAAAGGATGAAAATTGTAACTTGCTAAAGTCTTGTTAACTGCAAATAGCATTAACAAATGTAATTAGCACCAACTGGCAAATCAAACAAGTAGAAGTTACTGCACACATGAATAATCAATGCTATTTTTCCACCCGTTTTCTCCATTGTATGCTATCAGTTACCCAAGCTTTTAAATTCAATTTCTATTAACAAACAGCTTCTTTAAAGATAAGGCAGAAAACCTATTTTTCATATATCTGCTTAATAAAACAACTGCTGCCATGTTATCCATGCAAGATCATAAAGGAGATATGGTAAAGGAAAAGTCTGATAATGACATTTAAGTGCAGAGTTCCAAAAGATGGATGAGAAACTACAAAGGCTAAATTTACCAGGATATGAGGATCCATTTTGTCATGAAATCAAGTCTTGGCCAAGCCCATTTCATAAGTGTGATAGCTTGGTCAAAGGGCAAAACACATGGAAGAATGTACCACATGGGAATTTATATTTATTCTGTTGCAAATATTTTTGAAGCAGAACAGCATCTAACAAAATGGACACTGGACTTTAATAGTCCTTCAAAAAGAAAGCTGCCAACTCAGCTCAAGATAGGTAACTTTAACATTTCTCCATGTTGTAAGACTTACGCAAACATTTCTGTTGTCACCTTTGAGTATTTGGTGAATCATTGTACAACAGGACCTTTAGCTCAGACTATTCACAGACTAATCACAGGCAATTTTCACTTTGCCTAGTAAGTGTTCAGTGAACTACTTAACTAACTTACTACTTTCTCGTTGATAGATGGGGAGAAAAAGATTGATTGCTGCTTCACAAGCAATCTAAGCTAAAATCCAAGCTGGCACAACATATGATTTTGGCTTTAATGATTTTTTCTGTTACTATGATGATTATTGTATTGTATGATTAATGATCTACTGTAATTAATCTTTTAAAGAGTTAAAAAGCCCCTTACCTTTAAATAATACTATCTTGAAACAGCTCTCAATACAATTTTGTATATATTTAGATTGCAGGAATGGTAGGGACAGCTTTATTTATCTATTTAATTTTTCCAAGCAGTAACAGCTCCATTTTAACTCTGAGTCTCCTGATTTGCTTCCTTCAAGCTTATAGCTGAGATTCTCTTAAAATAGTATAAATAAATAGCATAAACAAAGCTTTTCATGACTATGAAATAAAAAAATTCAAACAGTTTCATCTAAGGAAATCTGCAAATAACTAATTTTTGGTGAATAAAAGACTAGATCAGTGAAAACTCTTTTTAAAATCACTCCTAGTTTTAAGAAAACTTGTTTTCAGCAACTAAAACCACCTGAAAATATTGGCATATAAGCCTGCTTGCTGCATTACAGCAAATCCTAATGGCACAACATGTGCTGAGAGGCCTCTCAGAATTGCATCACTCAGTGACATTACTGTAAACATGGAGCTCAACTGTTTATTCTGAAAGTAATATTTAGCAGCTTCAGTGCAGGTTCCAATTTTGGCTAAAAATACAAAGAGGTTCTTGCTGTCAAATCCACATTACATAAGCCACTGTATGATCCTGCTTTTGTGCACCTTACCTCAGACAGGGAATTATGTTGGCAACCTATGGCTTGTCTAGAAAAATTCTGCGGTCACAGGGGTCAAGTTCCAGATGGAATGTATGAAAACAGCCTCACACCACATTTTAAAAACGTTCTGCTTTTGGCAATTGACTCATTAGTCTAAAGCGTGTATAATGCTATCAAACAGTTACCGTATTTCTCTTGTCAGATTTTGTCCAATTCAGTGATGGACAAGCTTAATGCATCGGGAATATCTTGAAAGCTTTCTGAATGAGCAAAAGACTAAATATATTATATATAATCTAACACTGACCTGCCATTTGCTGATTAAGTATTTTCCATTTATATAAGCTAGTATTTTTTTCTCTGATTTTGTATGACTAGAAAGTATATAACTTCTCCATCCAAGGAAGTCTCTTGCCATATTGCTAACATTCATTGTATTTAATATGGAAAGTTGATGGTATTTTTATAAAACTGTTCTGTACAGAATGTAACATTTTATTCAGCAGTACACCCACAACTCGGTGATCTGTGCATCTCCGAAGCACCTGAAATATATTTATGCACTTTAGATTCAGAAGCATTCAACTCTTAATTGAAACAGGCTTGACAACTACCGTTGAATTGTTTCAGAGGTATTATAAAGCTTTGCTGCAAAGGGCTGAACTGAGCAGAAATAAAAGACCTTTTGTAAAATCAAGTATGTAGATGACAGTTGGTGCAGTTACTGAATATAGAAAATTCCAGCTTCACAGTTTTTACAGTTGCAAAAATCTAAGTGATAGAGAGGTTTTACTTTGCTAACTTGATGTCTCTCTTAATTAGGGACACTACTGAGCTGTTTAATAGCCCTTGTGCTGCGAGCGAATGATAATCGCCAGAGGCATAGAAGTACTGTATAGCGGCAAGGGGGGGAACGTGATAGTGCTTCCCACACTAAACACAACTAAGCAACACAAAGAGGATATAGTTTTACCTACCTGTATGTGATAAATCGATTTGAGTGAATGGCTTTAGAGTGGTAATAAGGAGCTCTGTCAGTGCCTGGGATATAATTTCCATTGTAAGTAGGGTCTCACTGATTATCTTCAACAGGGAGACATTTTAATAATAGGTAACACGAGGCCTGGATGCACATATCTCATGTCCAGGAGCGGGATCATCTGCTATTTTATTACTTAGTGATTGTTTGGTAGCAAAAATATTTCTCCATATCCATCTGGAGTTTGAAAGGCATACCATGTCTGTAATTATGCACTTGGACAGCGTGAGCATAACTGTTCACACACCTTTTCCCTTACTGTCCCACATGTTATTGTAATTCTAGTGCCAACCTGCTGTCAATAAGAGTTTGAAATTGGCTTTGAATGCTAACACAGAGGATTTCCTAGAAGACTCCAAGATTCAGAGTTTGTTCACAGCCTCTTCAAGCAGTGACAGATGGCATAAAGGTCCCTCCAAACTGGTTATTCTAGGGCTGCCTGGGGAGTATAGATTCCCTAACTGATTTTGAAGTCTGGTGAGGCACTGACAACATGACTGGAGGAACAGTGAGCATAGTGCTGCTATCCTGGGCTGTGCGAATACGAAGGGTCTGGTGTTAGATGTGCCAAGGACCATACCAGACTAAAAAAGGGTGTGGGCAACACTCCTAGGATAAGCAGCTGCATTTACTGGAAGATGAGATTAGAAATGAGGTAACAACAGGTACAACTTAGTTATGTTGTACCTGTTGGCAACAACCTGCTGTTGTACCAAATGGCAAGACCAAAAACCTTCCCATGCACACTGCTACCACTGAATTACACCAGTATGCTGTGAGCCACTGCTCTTCAACCCCAGGCCATCCCTCTAGGATTCTCTGTGGTAAGGCAATCAGGATATGAATCAATGCAGACATAATTTTCAGATCTTTAAATCTTCTACCACTACAGAATGTCCTACTCTCTTGATGGTTCTACCCAGCTGCTGAAGTCATCCTTGCTTCTCACTGGGGAGAGGAGTAGTTTTGCAGTGTCTCTCAGGAAAACAGCACTACATCAACACACTGCAGAAAGACAGACCACATGATACCTCCTTATGGTATCAGACCTGAAAGTCAGGGCTAAGGCTGCTGTCACATAGGTTGGTAGAGCACCATGACTTTGGGGGGCAAGAAGGACACTATGTGGCAAATTTTGAAGCCTAGTGATAGCCTTTTGAATGCAACTCTCCCTGAAAAATTGTTAGAAATACAGTCTTTGTAAAGGAAAGACTAGATTAAATACTTTGCTGCTGCAGCTCTGACCTATAAGCTTTTGGGGCCAGAAGAAAGAACCTTACTGATGGAGTCTGCAGAGCCACAGGATTAAAAAAGTGAAGTTTTGACTCAGTGGGCAGCAGGCAGACAGGCATCTGGATAAGCTCTGGATCATCATGATCACTGCAATTTTCTGGTGTCTGCTGCCAGGTACATCTGTAAAAGAGAGCACGGACTCAAAAGCCAGCTGCTTGCCAAAACAGCTAGTTGGATATGAACACTTCTGTGGATCTGTGTCATTGGCAGTTCTAGGAAACAATATCCCCAACACAACTGAGGACTGAGCCTTTCATTTTCCTGACTGAAAACAGGATTTCTACTGCAGAAAACTAAAGCAAAGCAACTCATTATTTTATATATGCCACTCTTCTAAACCTGTGAAATATTAGACATTAAAAATAAACAGATGTAAAATGATGAAAACCTGCAATTTCAAATAAATGCCAGCAGGGCTTTAGCACAAACCTCAATATAGCAAAAGGAGTCGAAATCACAAAAAAATTAAATGGCCTTAAAATTAAAGTCTTTAGGGGAAATCCAGTTATGTCACCAGGCTTTAGAGGAATGATTTTGTTCCTGAGACCAATTTAATGCATTCTTGCCCCCTGTGAACTCAAACACCAAATGAAATGTTTAATTATTTTTTTTTTTTTTTTAGTTTGCAGATTCTTATGTTTCTTCTGACAGGGGACACAGACTCCGTGGCACCACATACCAGAGCTTACTGACAGTACATTTGCTGCTTTTAGCTACCTTCTGTGGCCTTCTCAGAAATAATCCCGTCTGTGGACCAGAAACTGAAGGAGCTAATCAAAATCGCTGAGAAAGAAGGAATTCTCTAAAGCAACAACAGTGATAACCCATAAGTGAATTCCTTTCAGATGACAAGAATGAGGCCTGAAATACAGCAGGGAAAAAAGAACAGATGGACTTGTGATAAGACCTGACAGAAGAAGCCAAAATAACAACACATTACCTTGCTCTTGTTTGATCCTCTCTCTTTCTGCGTAGCCAGCAGCAAGCATGTTAATTCTGTTTAGCCACCTGAAATAATATTAAAAAAAGCAGTGATACTGATCCAGCCTCTTAATTCTTGGGTGCATTTCTATAAAAACCAAAGTTAGGAGCATCTGAAGGAGATTCAGGACAATGTCATTTTTCATATTAGACAGCTGCTTCCTTTGATACTCTTACACAGGGAGTCTCCAAAGATCTATGATTCTGCTGTTGAACAAACTGTTTTCACAGCAAAGGTTCTATTTCAAATGGAAAACCATGCATGATGTCAAACATCCGTAAAATAAAGGATTTGGAGATCATCAAAGAGCTGTTAAGTCTGGTGCTCACAGATATGCCATCACAACACTCCTGCTGTTCTGATTTCTTAAGAATAAATACCACTTTTCAGAGATTTAAGCAATATTTTAAAGCCTGAATTGGCAACTTAGCAGAGGAACAGAGCAGAAACCAGCAATAAAAAGAACAGGTTCACTCCCAGTCGGTGAGGTTTAATTATGCCATTATGTGTTTTAAAGCTTACCTACAATGCCAAGTACAAAGAGAAGGAGGCAGATCAGAATTCACTTTTGTGTTCAAGTCAGAGAAGCAGAGGGAGAAAAGACAGTTGCCTCAATGCAATTCACATCTAAGGTTTTAACATCAATTCAGATTTGAAAAAATGCTTCCATAAACTGCACAAATTAGAAAAAAACCCCAACAACCAAATCCAAGCTACAAAAAAACCCCTAAAAAGCTAACCCCCACCCAAACTATTGCTGTTCTCTTCTAGCAGGGCTGTCATTGCCAAACATACACTCAACTGCCCGTAGCAGTGCACTGCTTCCACTTGCTCTCTTCCCCTTTGGGCTCTCAGTGTATTCATTATCCAAATACTAAATCAGGTCTTCCATCAACGCGGCTTTAAACCACTACGACAATCTCCCGTGGTTGTCCATTCCATGGTAAATCTAGAATTACTTGGTCCAGTCACTCCATAGTCAGGATTTGACAGGCTTGGTTTGCCAACCTACTGGCTTGCAAATTTAATGCTAGGGTATACAGAGGGACAACTGAAGTTAGGTTTGAGTTTTCTTCAGGAATGTGAAACCCCTGTTTCAGAAAACTGCTCCTGATTGGTTTCATTTGCATACTGTATGCACAGAAACAGGATGCAGTATTGTCTCAGCAAGGGATCACCTTTGTAATCACTTCCACATGCCAGCCTTTAAGACTTTTCAGTGCAGGGTAAGCAGGAATCAGATCATAAAATACAATTGCTGTATTCAAAATTAACTTCTGTCACTGTTCTTCCATAAACAGTGACCACACATATGATCTGTAAATCACATTGATGGTCCATAAATCATTGCACACATTGAGAAGAAAGCACACTGTACATTGGAAAGAGATTTACTCCTGAAGTGATTACACAATACTTCATGTTAGCATACAATCAAAATTTCTGCCAGAAGAATAGGGAAGCTGAAGAAAAGACTTAAAATTTCAGTTGTAATTGTTAGGAAGTGCCATACACTTGTAAAAATATATGGCACATAGGAAGAGAAATCCAACAAATCATGGTTCAGGCAACGATTCCGCACCTTCACGGCAAAAAGGTGACCCATACAAAGCTATCTTTTAGCTTCACGTTCCTGATAAGTGAAGGCTTTCTTTGGGGAATAAAGCCCACCTATCTTGACAGCTCTGCCAGCCCAAATCAGAGGCACTGAGGCAGCAACCTCATCCACAGCACTCTGGTCCCATGCTGCCAGGGGACCAGCAAAGGCCACAGGCTTGTCTGTGTCCTAAGGGTAAAGCAGCACAAGAAGAAAAGCACCAGCTCTGTCAAATGGCATGGCAGACAGTGGAAGTCTGCCATGCTTGCCTCTCGCCTATTTTGCATTTCACATTCCCTATTTGTCTCACGGCTTACCACTCTCCAGTGCAGCTAGCTGGGAACAGTGCTCTATTGAGCCCCTTTGGATGGGGCTGCTGGCCCCAGAGTATTAGATGATACACTTAACAAGGCTCTCCTGTTGGAAAACTTCATTCTGTTCTAAATAAGAGATAGCATTTCGTGTTAATTTGCCTGACAGTGAGGTTACCAATTAAATTAACAAACACATAATTGACAGTCAATTGATACTGCTTACAGCTATGGCAGATGACAGTTTCCAGAAAAATGTTATTTCCTGAAAAGTATAATCTAATGAGAAGCCAGCAAATGTATGCCAGTCTGAGACAGAGACAGCAGACTGACTTCACATTTCGTGATTTTCTGCAGGTCATGACCTGTGTCGTGGTTTGGAGTATCACCTGCAATGCATGTGGGCTGAATGAGAAGGTACTGATGTGGCTGTAAACTGTTAACAACCACAGCTTTTGAGCAGTTTGCCAGTTTAGAAACTAAAGAAATAGCATTGACTTCTGCATATATTCTGATACGTGGATGCTAAAGCTTCTTCAGATGTGGTTAGAATGGGTATGATTAAAGAATTAATATTATTTTAATAAAACATGGCTAGAATTACAGTTCATTGAAGTTAGAATCCTATGAGAAATCCAACACACTGGGCTGGTATCACAGGGAAATGTAAAGATCTCCTGCAGAATGGAAGAGGAGTACTGGGGACAAAAGTTCCAAGCATAGTTATACAAATATTCCTCACTATGAATATTAAAAGATACAGAGCCATAGGACACAGGAAGATTTAAATCTTTCTTCCCTGCAGCGCGCTGTGTCCTGGTAGCCACCGTAACTTTTCGAGGGCAAGACGCCAAGAAAATATTCCTTCCTTACTGCAACTGCAGCTTTAATTTTCTTGTGAGAATTATAAAATCTATTTGTTAGGAATGACAGTAAATACAGTGGCACTGGTAGTTGCCACAGTCATCTGGGTTTCCGTTTTTTTTTTCCTTCTTTTTAAGAATAGCACATACATTTCTTGTCAGTATTTAATTAAAACAATTTTACGACACATAGAACAGGATTAAAATACCCCAATCTTTCTGTAAAGAAAAATGCACAGTACTGGCACTCTCAGAGAATAGAACAAAACATTTGTCTATCCTATCTCATGCTGCAGGTAGATGCAATGCTTTCAGTCAAAGCAGGGTGTCATATTGTCCGTAATCATAAAGCTTGAGGCTAGAGGACAAACTTGCTATATGGAACTATGGAAACCTTACAGTGTCTATAAGTACCAAAATGCAGTTTAACTGGAATGAAGAGGCCTGTGGAATTTTTTAGAGACCTTCTGTACTGAAACCTTTCAGAGACATTCTTATGTGCTAATACTGAAAGCTAACTTGTCATCTTTCCTTTTGATCATGAAGCAACACTAAGGAACAAAACTCTTATAAATGTCAGTACTCAATGTCACAAAAAAGAGAAAGAGGACAGTTCAGCTACAGCTACTTCCTTGACAGCAGGTCAAGGAAGTTCTCAGAAAAATATTCCACATGAAGTTACTGGCTGTATTTCCCTACCTTAAAGATATAATTTTGGCAGCCATATATGTCATCACTTAAAAAAATGGACAGTTTTGTATAAAAAGGAAAAAAAAGTATTGTAAGTATTAAAACCAGCCAATCCTGAAAAGGATGCATTTGGCTGTGAGCTGATGATCAGGATTTTTGAGTAAAGAACAAATACTTGGTCCATAAAGCAGCAGGCACAGTTACCATGGAAAATCAAAATAAAGTTACATATAGTACCATCAAGTAGAAATATGTGGACTGTCTTCTCCATCAGAACATTTTCTTGGAATGGGAATAACAATGAATTTTCAAGCAAGATGTTTCTATGACTATACAGTTAAACTAGCAAAACAGCACTTTGCATCAATAAAGGATATTCTGTCCTTCTTTTCACCCAAACTGAGCATGTTATATGCTGGTGCAACCATGCAGATGAAAGGAACTTCAGATAGCACAACAATAAAGTTCAGTGATCATAGTTCTCCAGGGTCCTTACCAGCATAATGGTGTGGCACGGTCATAAAAGGAGTGCGAAAATTTGAATAGTGACAGAATTACCTGAGATTAAAATACCCATTTTATGTGAGTAGATACACACAAACAAAAACTTCATATCCTGCAAACACTTAAAACCCCAAACGCAACAGCTAAAACATTTTATACAAGGGATGAAGGAATTGAACCATTCTGAACTTTCAGTTAGACTACGTATTAGCAGTTATCTACTTTCTTCTGCTCCAAGTATAAACACAACTGAAATGACTGCATGATACATATCAGAATGTATGTCAGAAACCCAACAAAAAAAAGAACAGAATTTGATCAAAACAGTCTTAATTTTACTTAATAACTTGATTCTGTCTTTGCCTTTAGTTAGGTTACAAAATGATTTTAGGCAAGAAGTATTTTATGTCTGCATCTGAAAGATTATTTTTTAGTAACCCACTTTTTTTATTTCAAATATATTGAGTTAGCTCAATGTTTGTGAAAGTGAACAACTTTTTCTAATACATTAAACAAAGAGGAAAAAAAATAAGGTGAAATTGATGGCAGAATGTAAGTAATTCCATGTAAAAATGTCAAATAATTCCATAGACCTTGACAGAGCTGGTTTAAATTTACATGTGTATTAACTCAGATCAAAAGTTGGCCAAGCTCATTCTAAATGAAATAATGAGCACTTATTTCAAAATTTGATAAAAAGACTATTTGTGCTAGGAAGATAAAAATCTTCTAGTTCTTGGATTTTAGACCTTGCAATATATTTTTTAAATATCTGATGCATATTTGTTGCTGCTTTCTGATTACTGAACAATATACAAATTTTTATCCTTAGAAACAAGGTGCCTTGTCATACCAACTGAGGACCTGCTGACAGAAATCATTTATCTACTGCTGTAGTTCAGGCTATGCTGAACAGACCGTGCCATTATTCTGTTTGCTGTGCAGTAAATTGCATTTTGAGTGACTGGCTTGACAGAATTATCAAGGAAAGGCAAGCTTAAAACTTTACAAACAAATAAAAAGGTTTTAAGTTTCCTGAGGAGAGACTTTTAAAGTAAGCCTTAGTCATGCATGAACTTTTGAAGAAATGCTAACAGACAGCTATTTCTAAAGGAAAGCAAGCATACTGTAGTACTGGCATACTTTTCCAGTCAAATATTATCAGTAAAGAACTGGCAGTACCCTGAAGGTCCTCTGCCAGGTAGCTGAGTCTAGTACACACAGGAGAGATTAAACCATGATTATAGAACTTACTAACAGTTTTATGGGTTGAGTTTTATCTTATTTTTCCTCTGTTTTAAAAGCAATTTTCTCAGCAAGGATCTCCACAGACATTATCTAAGATGGAACAATTCCCAGGTTGCAGTAATAGATTTTTGTTTGTGTCCTCTGTCACAGGATATGCCACCTCTGGATAGGTGTATTCTATCCAGAGATTGTCACATCTGGATAGGTGGATTCTTTGCTGGGTTGGAAACTGACTGGACAATCGATCCCAAAGAGTGGTGGTATATGACATCACATCTAGCTGGCAACCAGTCACTAGTGGCGTCCCTCAGGGTTTGGTGTTAGGGCCAGTGTTGTTTAATATCTTCTTTGATGATCTGGATGAGGCAATTGAGTGCACCCTTAGTAATTGTGGATGACACCAAGTTGGCTGGGAGTGTTGATCTGCTGGAGGATAGGAAGGCTCTGCAGAGAGATCTGGACAGGCTGGGTTGATGAACTGTGGTCAATGGTATAAGGTTCAAAAAGGCAAAGTGCCGTGTCCTGCATTTGGGCCACAACAATCCCATGGAATGCTACAGGCTTGGAGAAGAGTGGCTGGAAAGCAGCTCAGCAGAAAAGGACCTGGGGGTGTTGACTGACGAAGCTGAACACGAGCCAGCTTGTACCCAGGCAGCCAAGAAGGCCAACAATATCCTGATCTGTATCAGTACTAGTGTGGCCAGCAGGACTAGGAAGTGATTATCCCCCTGTACTAGGCACTGGTGAGGCTGCACCTCAAATACTGTGTTCAGTTCTGGGCCTTTCACTACAAGAAAGTCATTGAGGTGCTGGAGCGGGTCCAGAAAAGGGCAACAAAGCAACAACTTGGACAACAAGTCTTATAAAGAACGGCTGAGGGGACTGGGGTTGTTTAGTCTGGAGAAGAGAAGGCTCGGGGGGACCTTATCCCTCTCTACAACTACCTGGAAGGAGGCTGTAATGAGGTGGGGGTGGGTCTCTTCTCCCAAGTAACAAGCAATAGACAAGCGGTAACAGCCTCAAGCTGCGCCAGGGGAGGTATAGACTGGATATTAGGGGAAATTTTTTCACAGAGAGGGTGGTCAGACATTGGAACAGGCTGCCCAGGGAAGCGGTGGAATCACCATCCCTGAAAGGGTTCAAAAACTGTGTAGATGAGGCCCTCAGTGACATGGTTTAGTGGTAGACTTGGCAGTCCTGGGGTAATGGTTGGACTTGATCTTAAAGGTCTTTTCTAACCTACTTGATTCTATGATTCTGTGATGTATTATTCTGAACTGAATTAATTTCAAGTTATGTTGTGCAAAAAAAATGAAATAAACTCCCAAATATTTGAATAGACATGAGATCCATGTTTTTAATTTACCGTTTGAATGAATTAGAAGGAACTGTGTCTATTTTGTGCTGAAGTCTCAATCAATTTGCTGAAAAAATCGCACAAATGGCCTCCTCAAACAGATTCAGTAAAACGCAATACCCAAAGAACTAGGACTTAAGGCCTTGATTTTTTTTGAGTTGCTGGAGTTTTCTCCACTAAATTCAATACAACCAAATTGTCACTTCAACATGTGGGTTAAATTCATGGCAATAGAGAGAATCTGCAAAATCAATTTCTTGTAATCTCTACCTCCTTTTCCCAGACTGGCAGAATTAAAATCAGTTACGTGCTTTAAATCTTTCTCCAACTTTTCATTCTCTCCAGGACCAGAAATAGAAGCATCCACAGATCAAGCATCACATATCTTTGGGAATATGTTAGGAAGCAGAGCTGGAGATATTGCACCTTTGTAGGTGCTGCACAACCAAAGATAAAAACCTGGAATTCTGAAATTGTGTTTGGATGTTGTTTCACATACTGTATTCATGTCTTTTTAGAAAGTGGGAACCTTGTTTCTAAAAATCTTCAAACCTTTGTTTTTTAAAAAAGGTAATTTTTGCATGAATTGAATATTTAGCATATGCAGCCACTCAGAAACAATGCTACTCTGCAATTATTTTCTCAGCTATTAAACTTAACTTTTAGATTAGCACATAATTTATTATCACTGTGTAATTACTAGCTTCAGGAAGTGTCACATTTAAGGAATGGTTCCTTGAACTTTGTTAGATTTCCTTACCTGTTCATGTCATCTAGATGTTCAGCAGCAAAATAAAAACTTTTGATCTTAGGATGGCAGGCTTTGAATGCACTGTAGAGGAAAAACATAGTTATAAAAATGTAATGGCACAACCCTAGTCTTTTAAACTGTAAGATAGTGTGGTCACCAAGGAATGAGATGCGTTCTAACTTCCTGAGGTGCCAGATATACTCAAACAATATATAAACATATAACTTTTAGAATTGTGCCAGACGTCACCAAGCGCTCTTGAACTACATATTTCTAAATAATGCTTTATCCACACATGCACAGATATTCAACAATCACCCGCAGTGTACTATATTTAGATAAAGTTAACCAGTTAAGGATATAATTTCATGTATCAGGTAACTTTGCTGAAGTACCTCTAGCTGTCAATTTTTTCTGAACAGAAAACTGACTGAACAATTTATTTGATACAATAGAAAAACTCTTAGTCCTGGTGATTTCTCACATCCCAATGACCTTCAGATTACCTTTAGCTGTAATGACTATGTTTCAAACAGAAGAACACGATGTGCTGATTGACTTCTGAAAAGCTGTTATAAATCAACACTGATTTCAATCTTGAGGTCATTCTAAGCAACGGGCAATTACAGCTCATCTTTTCTTTCCACCAAAGTAATCAACATGACTGGGCTGAGAGAATTACTGCATTTCATACATAATATGAAATAAATTACTAGAAAGTGTTTTCTAACTGTGTTCGATAAAGATTTATGGTGAAGTACTTGAGGATCCAGAAAATGAATCTGAAAGTAATTAATAATTTACAGTACAGAAGAATCATTTTTGAGAATAGCCTGAAGGTCTCTCTTAAAATAAGAACAAAAAATGCGTAATAGTCCAAAGAAAATAAGGAAAACTGCAAACATGACACATGAAGAACATCATTACCATTTTTCTGAGACACAATGGATTAGAGAGAGTAAGAATTATTTTATATATCTCTTTATATATATATAATCCAATGTGTCATCAGAAAAATGGTGATGATATACTTCATGTGTATCATGCTTGCAGTTTTCAATATACATGTCTCTGTGTGTACATATATGTAAATATATGAAACCAGATTTTTAAGAAACCAGGGATATGAAATTGATGTCCAGAAAAGGTATTTCTAGTGAAGGCAACATGAAATTGAGATAAAAGTCATTACAGCATGACAAAATGTTATGCAAGTGAAAGCATACAGGGACATCTGCTCAGTTTAGAAAGACATTATCAGGCTACTGAGACCCAAAACTTGACTTCTTAAAATTGTTACATCTGGATTCTTAGAGTTTTTTCTTTATTCGCCACCGAAGCAAGGGATTTTCATAGCCACATTTTATGTTCTACTATTCAACAGGTACCAGATCAGGCACAAAACCCCAATGTAAGCAGGGTGCAATTCTGAGGAATGAATTGTCTTTATGCTGGTGCTCCAACAAAACATTAAAAATGAGGCACTTCGGTAATGTAGCCCAAGGACACAGGACAATAAGTCCAAGTTGATTTATCTTCTTTTTTTTTTAATGAAGTTTTCATTTTCTGCCCTTTGAAACTATCATGAAGAGTACAGTTCATCCTGAAGAGATATGTAGACCAGCTGATACAAGGTCAGTGTCTTCTTTAGAACTGTATGTACTATGAACCACACCGTTTCACTTTTACAATTGTTTTTCTGTACAAATATCAGTGATTCAACAGTCTTAGTAAACTTAAAAGAACAATAAAAGGCATTAAAAGGCAATACAAAAAGTTTTCAACACTAGTTACTCTGAAAATACCTCTGTGGGAGTATGGAGCTGTCACATTGCTACACATGCTTGACTTTGTGTCTAAACAAGAAATGGATTTGTGCAATGGCACAAATCTGGACAGAGGCAAACACACAGCTAGGTGAGAAGTTATTTAAGATCTTTGAAAAATACAGCAAATCATTGTCATACTCTTTTTTTTTTACTCTGCCTCAAGACTAACAACACTGTGTCAGCAAACTTTGAGATGACACTAACTAGTTTAGAGTTACATGAAAGATTGATGCCTGGCCATTAACTTGCAGACTTCTTTATTTGGATTAATTTTATTCGGATTTTATTATGCTTAAAGCTCTTTATTGAGGCTAAAGATATCTCACATATACACAGAGATCTGCATCAAATACCTCCCCACCCAAAAAAAACCCAAACAAACCCACAACCCAGAAATAAAAGAAAGGAAAATTAGGAAAATAAAGAGACAGAAGCAACCAAGCAGCCTTCTTGCTCTTAATTCATTTTGCTCTAGTCAAGCACTGTGATTCATGAGAAAGTAAAAAAAACTTCTCCAGGACAGATAGCACACAGAAACCACACTGAATTTGCCTCTTTTGCATGAACTTATGATACAACCAAATGTCATTGTAATAAAGTCCATTATGTCACTGAGTCAAGGAAAAACCTTGTCCTTTGTTCTACTTTTTCTACCGTGTAACTGCATTATCTTTGAGTGTACTTACTATTTCTTGCGGCATTCACTGGCTCTGTCAATTTTAAATTCAGGTAGACTGATGAAACCTTCTGCTTTTTCATCCTGCAAAGGTAGTTCTAGATATTACCGTTGTTAAGGTGTTTGCTGGAAAAAACCCCAACCCACCACACTGAAAACTTAAAAATATTTTCACTTGCCTGCTTTTTACATAAGGAATACCAATGTATGCTCTGCTCTGGCAAACTGCCTACCTAAGTCACTGGGACTTTTGCCAAAATAGTAAGAGCGATCCCTTGGTGTAAAATACGATTTTAAATACCCAGTTTTCTCAAACAATTTCACAGCTGAAGCAGCATTTGAAAATACAGAAGATGACCAAATGTATTCAGGCAATTAGTTATTGTAATTAGTTAATTGGGGGGAAAGATGGACTAATTAGTAAGGAGAAATGCAGCTTACTGTAAGAAATAGGGAAAAAAGCAATTTCAATGTGTGTTGTTTACCATCTTTATGATATCACACCTAAGAGGCACTGGACCTCTTCAGCTACTTTCATCTGTCTCCAACACTTAAGGAAGAAGACATCTGACCTTCCTCCCTCCTCCTCTAAAGCCTTGCTCATAGTTCATTTTATCAGATATTCAGTCTCCCTTGACTTTTCACAATTTGAAAGCATTATTTATTTTAAGCCACTAGTACATCAATAACACAGACTGTCTTATTTAGCTGCTCATAACTTTGCATGAGAAATTAACACAGCATCATGAAAGTGAAGTTTAACATACACAGATGTTACGTTAAGGAATTCCACAGAATTACATATTTTTCTCAGAATCTCCACAGTTATTTATGCAGCCCATATGACTATGTGCTTTCTTAAAAATAAATAAATAGGAGACATAAATCAGCATGTAAAACTGGAACTGTAGCTGTGGAAGGTACAAGTCTGTAACGGGTTCTGCATTAGCAGGCATTTTAAAATCAAAAGGACACTGTTTAGAATAATCTTGCCTTTTTTTTTTTTTTTTTGCATGGTTGGCCAAGGAAACAGAATTTTGGCAAGACCACTGTTTACTTGACTGTCCATCTGCCACTGATGCTCCCCTCACCAGCTTGTGAATCAACTGGTGACTGCAGACACTTTGATGATGGAGCTGAGGTCTCAAAAATAACCAAGTCTCAGCAAGTCCCAGGGAAAACTGGGACAAGGGGGAGACAGAGGTACTCAGATCATTGCCCTCTCCATGCAAAAGTAATGTACAACTCGGTATTTCCACATGTTCCTTGGCCATGTTTGGTGACCATTCATCGTAGTTGTAGATATAAATTACTGCCCTGATGAACACTTCGTAATAGACCTTGAAGAGGGAGGATGGAGAGAAGGGAGTTAGGGTAACTGATCTGGAGCTGGGATCAAGGCACAAATGGGATGAGTCTCTGGCAAAACAGGCTTCAATAACTTTACGGAATGACTTGCTTTCTGTATACTCAGGGAAAAGTTGTGTTTCACAATATTTTAAAAAGGATATGCACAAACGCTTGCAGTGATTGAAAGAACAAGTCCAGGACTGAGTGCCTCTACATGTTGGCAAGGATTTTACCTCAGCATATTTACTAAGGAGACTAATAAGAGTTTAAAATTAACGTTTCCTAACTCACTGGCAAAAAGTTTTCTTGGTAAACCTGATATAAATAAACATGCATTAATGCAGAACATGTTGCACAATCAAAGCTGCACACAGTTCAGTTGGGCTGCTCCAGCACTCTTAAGTTCAGCATATATGAGCACCGAAAGCTTATCAAAAGCTACAAAGAAGGAGAACTCAACTGAGAAAAAAAGCATCTTCCTTAATTGCCAGAGGTTTTGGTGATTTCAGTAGCATAGATAAAAGGAACACCAGGCAGTACATCATTAAAGTTTACACTCCCATGACTAAGGTTGAATGACAGGATTAAACAACTACCTTTTCCCTTTCAAGGGTTTGAAGATAGATTTATTTTAAGCTGGTGAGAGCAGGACACAGGAAAATGTGTTATTTTTCCTTGTAGTATATAGTGAATTTGAAGGACCAAGTATCTCCAGACCTTAATGGTAATTTAGTCAGTCAGGTAATATTAATTTCCATATGATTATTTGGGTGAATAAAATTATTCACATACATAAGCACTCAAAGCACTGGCTTCCCACTCAATCATAAAAACAGCAGTACACAGGGTATTTGTAGGGGTAACAAGCATAGATGCTTACCTCTTCATTGATATACCAATATAGAGACGTATCCTTCAGGACAAACCAGTATTTTTTCCATTTCTGGGAGAAATAACTCTTGGCATCTTTCTTTTTCCAAAGCCAGCCTTCACAGTCCCCTCGACCAAGATCTTTACATGAGATCCTTCTTTTGCTTTTACCTGGAATAGGAGCTGAAAATGACGAGGTCATGTGAAAGCATTTGATTTGTCCACTAAATCAACAAGACAGCTAGCCAGAAAGCACTGTGTATTTGTTTAAGAAAATCAATTAAAAATTTCAATCTCAATTTGCCATAAATAGATTTTACAAACATTCTATTTCAACCCCAAAGTCTATGTAAGGCACCAGAATTTAAAAATCAAAACAAATCAAAACAAACCATGTTCAGCACCTCACAAAACTCACATTCTATGGATAAGACAGAAAGATAAGATATCATAGAGAAAAGAAAGGCAAGATATTTGAAATCAGAAAAATATTTTTACTTTTCAAAAAAATTAATGTTTCACATCAGATTAAAGCACACAGCATATAAATCCATGTACTTTCACACTTGGCTGTCAAATACAACTATGCAAGTACTTCATGGGTATTCAAAACCCTCTCTTTGCTTTTGCAACTAAGGCCTTTGTACTTCTAAATCAAAAGAGGACAATTTACTATGCTATAAATTACCTGACAGCTTAGGTAATGAGCAATGACTGCAGTAAGGCATTACATGCACACAACTGGAAAAAATAGCCCTGGCCCCAAAGATGCTAAAGCCTAAATATTCAAAAAAACCCCAACATCAGATATATGCACGTACAGGAGCATGGGGAAACTATCAGTAAGAGATTAACAGCTTCTCAACATGATCAAGTGAACTAAACATTGAATAGGAGCTGAAAAGTTCTAGTTCCTCAGATACTGCGATACTATAAACATTAATGTTGGCAATTCCCTTCCTACCAATACATGAAAACAAATTTAATTTTTACCTTTGTTCTTCTTTTTACTTTTCTGCTGTAGAGAAGACTGCTGAAATGTCTACAAAAAAAACCAAAATGGAAGAAGTGAATATACAGTGTTTATATTCAACCACATCCTTGTCATAAAAGAGGTACAATACTGTGAACACTGAAGTCATCACCAGGTAACACCAGCCAACAGACTTCTAGGCCTCAGAAAAAAAGGTAATTTTAGTTCATCTGCTCATAAGGTTGTAAAGCAAAAGCACACAGTGAAACATCTTAAAATAGACCACAAATTACTTTACCAACAACTGAAGTTTCTGCTAATGAGAAAGGAATGTCTCCCTTTGGTTAGTATGATAGTGAAGCTACACTGCTTGTGCATTTCTAAACAGCGTCTCATTAAGGTCTTCTTGACATAAATATGCAAATATGCAAATTAACACTGCCTAGTGCAGGTGTGAAGGCATTCATGTGATGGTCTTTAGAACATCAGAGAGTTTGCTCAGAAACGGGCCTAATATTTTTAAAGATATCAATAAAATTCTGCTAAATCACAGCCATGAAAAAGTCTCCCAAATAAATATTCTGAAATAGAAACCACTTTCCATTTGACCAGATTTTGACTGGAAGTATTTCTCTCCAATTGATCCACTCCCACGAACCAACCCATTGCCTTGGCAGTGAGACAGGAAAGAAATTATCCCTTTACTCAAGATCCTAGCTTATTAAAAATGGCAACACATATTAACATATTTCATGGTCATTTTTGGTAAAAAACTTTGATTTAGATAATCACCATCACTCTAGTGAATTAAAAAATAATTCTGTAATTAATCACTCCAAAATTTAAAGACATTATTTTAGTTGTTTTGAGTTTTAGTTTTCTATAGACAAATGTGTTTGAGAATGCTAAAACTAAGACAAGGCTACAGTTGAGTGTCTGAGTATTAAAACCTATTATTTCAGCTTACCATGAAGCAATAAAAATATCAAAGCTTTTGTGCCACTTGATAAAAATAAATCTAAGCAAAAGCACTGACAGCCCTGTGATCCCAAATCCTGTTCCTTGAAGATAAGACAAACCCTTGCCCCAGCTTACAAGGCTCCCTTTTCAATTCAAAACCTGCCTTTCATTTCCTCCTCCCCACTTCCCATTCACCTGAGCTCATACAGGAGGCTGAGGCTCAGCTATCAAGGTATGTCTCTTCTCACAGCTGAGACATTCTCAAGCAGCAAATACTAACATGTCCATGGGGATAAATTACCAGCAATACAACAATAATTAAGTGTAATGTACAAAAATTAACTGACTTTGAAGATGTGTTGATCTCTTGTAGACCACATCTAAAGAAATCTATTCACCTATATTGCCAGCTCAGACGGTCAAAACAGGCCTCCACTGGTAACAAAAAAGGAGCCCATTTGTTTTTATTCCCTGGCTCTGGTTCTTTTAATTCTGCTACTCGTATCAACTCAATCAGCACCAGTCCTCAGCATGAAGAAACAGCAACTGCATCCCAACTTAAGTCACATGAAATACTTCGACCTTCGTAGGACTAAGAGATCTTTATGGCCCAGGAATCAGAGTGACTGGGCAGAACTGTGTAAATAACTCTCTCTTGATACTTTGAAAATCTTACCTAATCCAAACTGGTTGAAAAACCACACACACCCATACAACCCCAAAACTTCAGCACTTCTCAGCTCACAACCCAGGCATTTTCATTCTGCTGCTTGACTTTTCTGTACTAATGTTTTCACAGTGCCAAAACAGAAAAGGAAAACCTTTGCTTGGTTTTCTTATAAGTGATTATGAAAGCAGATAAGAACAATATGAAAAGCCTGCTCTTTAAATGTTTCAACCCTAAATTGAACCTGCAAACGTGAGCTCACACCTCTCAACTTCTGAGTCAGTTTTTGGGAAGAAAGGGTAATGAAAGGGTATTAGTTTTTAATAGGAAGACAGCATGTAATTTAAATGTCTAGCCATCTTTCCATACATTATGGCATATTGCAAAACAGAAAGGTTTTATTAAATTCAGTTATTATTCTAAATAAGCTCATAAAATTAAATTGCAATTAAGGACAAAATCTACAACTGAGTGAAGTTCCTGGGAGCTATTAAACCATCTTCAGTGATTTTAGCTAACACTTTAGATTACATAGACGTAAGGATTCAAGTTGGTTTGCCCTTTGCAAAAACAGCATCAGCTTTTTTTTTTTTTTAAACCTGGAAGATGTATATGTAAAACATATAATATATCATATGCAATAAAAAAAACCTAAACAAGTGAGGATGAAATCTAAAAGTGCTTCTTCTGTTGCCTTTTTTAGGAAATCATTGGACGCAAACTGCAGCCTCTTCCAAGTTATTAGGTAATGCTTAATGCCATTTTCTCAGTGCTGTTTGAATCACAGAATGATGAATGAGGTCATGTCCTTCCTCCTACTCAGAGAAAGGCTTGCTTTGAAGCCAATGCTACTGATTTGGGTCAACTGGTTATTTTGCCAAACTTCAAGAGACTGAGGAGGAAGTCTAAAGATTTGGGGTCAAACTATTCCTGTATAAGAGCTTCTCTAAGATCTAATATAAATTCCATGTGTGATCCACAGAACACTACATCCATGTCCAAAAAATAGATATATTCTAATATTTACTTGAACCCCTTCATGGTGACAGAATTTGTAGGTCTACCAAAATAAAAGACCATAACTGAAGCTTCTCTGAAGATCTGGATTAGCTATAGCAATTAGTACTAAATTTGACAGCTCCTAAAATCCTCTTTCAAGTTCTTATTTGTTTCTTCAGAGATTTTGCACCTGCTCATTTTAAGAAACCTGGAAGAGAGAACCAGGTTATGGAAATAATAATCCCCAATTCTCTACCTGAATTTCAGCTCAGTATGATTGGGAAGGAAAATGACAGGTATCTTTATAGCTTTTTTGAGAGCTCCAGTCAAATCCAATTTTTCTCAAGCTTCAAGTTTAGACACGAAGGAACTATTTACAGTTAGATAGTTCCCCTCTGTCTCTGTAAGATAACTTTCTCTAGTTTCAGCAGAGTAGCTTGTAACATTTGTGATTACTGGAACTTTCTGCTGCAGATGGAAAAGACAGTATCTAGAAAAAGCTGGTGCTTCCAATTATTTGATTGATCTCTCACACTCAATACTTTGGGAACACCAGCAGTGTTCTGTTTTCGTAGTTTTGATACACCACATATACATGTTTCTCTGCATTTGGTGTGTTGAGATTTAAAATTTCAGAGCTAAAACAGTGAAAAGGGGAAAAAACTCAAAGCTATTTATATTACATTGTCACACTACCCATCAGAATAACAAGTCATGCTCCAGGGTACTCCCAATAGAAGATTTTGCCAGAATCTTGTTTGTCTACAATCTCGTTTAGTCTCCATTAAGAGCTAGTGATAGAGAGTATTAATTATTTTTGTGGATATTTGTGGAAAATATAGTTTTCAAGCACTATGTTACAAAGGTAATGATGAGAGATGACCTCTGGCAGCTCAGAGAGTTTGAAACCTCCTGCCAATCAGTAGCAGAATTTCCTTCACAACAGATAACTGGTTTGTTTACAGCAAGAGCAGGTGTTAAGCTGTTATTGTGTTTAGCCCTCGAACTAAGCAAAAAGATTACTGTTCATAGTCAGCTAGGTCTTGAAGCTATCTGAGTCCACACAGATCATCTGCAAGGTAGTTTCTGAAGGATGACATGAAGCTAGGCCATACAGGACTTTATTGGCGTAGGAGAGAAGAGACGAGGGATGACCTGATGCTCTGTTATGAGTTATGAGGGCTAAGGATCAAATGAAGCATCTATAGGTGAAATTACACTCAAAAGGGAACCCACTAAAACATGGGATAAGGAAAGACTATGCTCTAAGTTATGATTCTATTTAGGAAGGCAAAGACTTCACTGCCTTGTTTGAACAGTTCTTGTTGACTGGGGTTCTGCAAAAAATCTCATGCTTTGCATATCCGACTTGCCAGGTCATGCAGGGTGTTTTAGGAAATACTCCTGTTCCTGTAATCACAAACACTAAGATTATTCCAAATCCTACTCTATTCTCTTTTCTTCTTACATTTTGCTGAATAATCGTTAAGTTTTTATTTACCTCTGGATTTTGAACTTCTCACATACATCCAATATTTTCTAATTTATCTGTGGCTATAAGTATTTAGTTGCCCAAAATCAGTACTAAGTGGCACTACAGTTGTGCATACAGTATTTTTAATTTGCTGCAAGAGCTCTGGTTTACATAACCCTTCCAAAAGCAGGGCTTCAGTCTGGACAGGTAAAATGCAAATACAGTAAATGGGATGGTGTATGCAAGAGACAATCTAATACAAAAGCATGACAGTAAATTTATGAAAGCAGATCCATAAATATTTCCTATGCTAAAGTCACAGGCTGATGACAAAACAGTCATCGTATGTGAGTAATTCATAAATCCACGGTAAGTTCGAAAGAAAAGTGATTTAAAGACAAAGGATGCCACAGTTGACTAAAAATGCCCTAAAACCTTCAGTCTTGCCTCCCAAAAGCAAAATTTATTGAATCAAATGTTGATCTTTTGGTACACTGGTAACAGATACTTCTGCTCTCCCTGCACAGCTTTCTCTCCTCTTAAGCACACTCTATAATAAAAATACCAGACCTGGGTATTTACTAAGTTCTAGCCTAAAACAATGTAATACTAATACACAGTATGAACATTATGTATGTACAGACTTTCAAAAGTGAGCTTTTGTAGTACAAACAAAATAATGTCAACAAGTAAGGCAGAGTCATTATACTAAACATTGTGTGCATATTTCTCTTTTAAATGGCAGGTATGTCAGAGAGAAGCATGAATCACTGGTTTTGCAAACAGGTTGGGAGAGGTACAGACATATTAACAGTCATTGCCAGAACAGATATCAGAATTTATGGCTTGATATGTTATCCTACACACCATATTCCTCCTCCTCCTCACTTAGTCTTGCTTTTTCAGAGCTGCAAAAAGATGTTTAAACACTAAGGCCAAATGAACCTGCATTTGCAAAATTTGGCAAAGCAATAGTTTCCTTGGCAGCAGCCAAAAAAACCATTTCAGGTGAGATAATTTTCTACATTTACCTGACAACCAAAGGCCCTGTTCCTATTCCTTCTCTCCTTCCCCACAGCAGCTTCATGAAAGGCTTCTAGAAATTACTAGATCTATATAGATCTAGCATAGATATATAGATCTAGCTATAGATAGATGGCTATAACATCCATCATGCATGGTCACAGCTCTAACTGGGTTACTGTATTTTTGGAGATCTGACCATGAATTCCAAATACATGTGTTTGTGATCACAAGGATAAAAAGCCAGCATGTGCCTTAAAAGGACTATGCTAAAAGCTTTTTACTGTAAAAAGTGTAGCCTGAGACCCTGAAGCTGCAAACTTTCTAGCTGCCTCTGTTGTAGGCAATTGCTACGTTACCTGTGCAGGCTGCTGTCCTTATTACATAGTCTACAAGGGCTGATACTGTCAAAGATGTCTAATCTTTTCATACAGCTGTTCCTATAGCTGCTTTTCCAGGAAGAATATGCTAGCTAAGGACAGAACTATGGTTGTCTGAAATGTGACAGCAAGTACAGCTTTTCTGTTCAGAGATTCTTATTCATCCTCCTAGACCTAAACTTTTTCTTGTAATTTGGGGGGCAGGGTCTGTGGAAAATGTTGCATTAGCTGGATGCAAATTTGCAGTTCCACAAGCTAGTACAAATTGTTTGTGCAAAACTGTTAGCATAACACAAGCAAAACTTAGAAAAATAAGTGTTTTTTAAATCTTCAGGTCATGTGAGAAAATAATATGCAGTGGTCCTGCTTTCCACCACCAGGGAAAGACTTTCTTTCTTAGCCATTAAGCCACAGGACTCTTTAATTGAAACACCAAAGCAGTAAAACTGGACAATATCAAATTTAAATGAGAGTTCTCATACTCCCCCACTGTCTTTTCAACTGACAGAACAAGGACTGCAGCACTGTCATAGCTGCCTGAAGTAAATGAGGACAAAAAGTTAAACTAGACAAGTGCTGTTCATTAGAATAATTTATTCTGAGATCATTCTTCTGCTCTGTATCTACTCTGAAACATGTAATTTTGGCACCTCCCACACTGTTTTTATTGACAGTAAGTCATCTCAGAGAGAAAGTTGGGCTCGAAAACTGTATGTATTCCTTAATAGGAAAAGTCCAAGACACATCGGTTGTTCCATCACTGTGTATGTTTCAACTTCATCTATTTAAGAGGGAAAAAGAAACTTAGCTGTCATATATTACAAAATAGTTTTTTACCCTTTTTTGATTGATTTCTACCTCAGAACAATTCCCATTTTCATCTCTTACTGAAGCAATTGGACCAGTCAGAGAACCACAAAATGGCTGAGGCAAGAAGATACCTCTGGAGACTGTCTTATCCAGTCCTGCTGCTGAAAGCAAGGTCAGCTAGCGCAAGTTGCTCAGGGCTGTGTTCAGTTGGGCTTTTAGTATCTCTAAAGATGAAGACTCCACAAACTGCATGGGCAACCTGCCCAAGTTAAACTATCTTCACAGTAAAAGTAGTTTTTTCTTATGTTTACATGGAATTTCCTGAATTTCAATTTATGTCCATTGCATTTTGTCCTTTCACAAAGTATTGCTGAGACTAGTTATCCATATGCACTCTAGAAGCCTTGTGGAGTGCTAGTTCTCTGCTGTGCTCTCCTACAGCAAATATCAGTCCATCAAACAAACCTCTTTCAAACAACATAATTTCCTCCAGGAAAAATCCGGTTTTGCTTAGAAAATTTCTGTCTGATTCACAGGAAATGTAGGTTTTCCTCTGTATATTTATCTACACATTATAAGACTATCCAAGCAGTTGTAAGAGACATTCTGCAGGTCACCTATGTTAGATTAGAGAAGTGGCCATTGGCACAGCATGGAACCGATTCTGAACCTTCTAGCGAGAAAACTACTGTAAAACACCACAGAAGTCAACCCCAGTGCATTAACAAAATTTTGCAACAGGCCTATGGTCTTTTTAGACGAAAAATCATTAGTTTAAATAAAGGTCCCTTGCCCCCCTACAACACCTACATGTTTGCTTATGATGAAAAGAGTACATACACAGGTCCTTCTGTAGGAAAGTCAGCAACACTGCTGACTGTGCCCCTCAGCATGATCTCTTTTGTATTGCTCAGCCTGACTGTGTGACAGAGAAAAGTACAGGGGATGTAGGAGGTCTGTAATGAATGAGGGCAGAACTGAGGAAACAGATTTTTGCTTTAAGAAAGATATACTCTTGCAAGCTATTTTCTGTTAGCACTTGGTCATAGTATTATTTCAGTGAAATAAACAGAAAACTCATTTTGACTTTGAGCAGAGGAGAAGTTTCCATGAGGCAACGAGGGAAAGACCATTTGTACCTCAGCCATTTTACATTCTGTTAAAATTCATATCGAACACTTCAATTGCACCTATGAATTAAAGTAGAAAAAAACCCCAGTTAATTCCAGGATAAAAGTCACATTACTTGCTGGAATTCAGTAAAATGGCCTCTAAGCATAGGATGAAACAGCATTTCTCAGAAGATGGGGAAAGATAACATTAGGTTTTTTAATTCTGTGCTGGCTCTGGTGGCTTTTATGGGTACAAATAATCTTACAAAATTAGTTTTACACTTCATTCTAAAGTCAGAATTCTGTAGTGTTAGAAATATTATCTGCTTGGGTTAATCTGAAAGCAAAGGGATATACCTGAGGAATGAACAAAAAGCAGTTATCTCTGTATGAAAAATATGAGGGTTTTTTCCTCTACAGCAGAGTAGCAGAGATGGATTGGCTGACTCAGAGATCAGGTGCTAAGCAACAAGCACTTCTTTCCAGTAAAATAGAAACACCTAATAAACCAACTTCTGTTCAGGAGCCGCACTACTGCAAAGAGCCATTTTCCGCCCAGGTGCAGCCATACAATTTCCCACATTATGTGTCAGCAATATGCTCAAGAGGCCAGCACAGTGTAAATGGGGAAGAGGAATGGGGCAGGGACTCCTGCAGAGTCAAAACCACCACTTTGTAAAAATTACTTGCTCAGAAACAGTTGTGCTGCTTGTCAAAGCGCTTTGATTAAATGGTACTCTTGTGCTCCTTTAATCCCAACATCATTTTCACCGCTCAGTACAAGCTTTTCAGAAGACCAAATTTCATGACGCACGCCAGCCAGTGTCCTTGGTTCACTGCTTTCATAGCCCAACACCTCCCTTTTCCTTGTGCAGAAAGGAGTACAGAGAGGAGCCAGTTGAGAAGCCAGGAACTAGATCTAAGTTCCTGTAGATGTGACACTCCCCGCCATTGCAGTGATAACCCATGCTGACTCCCCTCTGTACAATGCCTGACATACACTTCTCTGCTACAGTATGCTGTGCTTAATCTTTTCTTTATCAAAGGGGAATAACTGAGGAACTAAATCATGTCTTCTACAGTAAAAAACTCAAAACAATAAATCTCTCAAATGCGCTATTGTGATTGTACCAGCTACAGGTAATGTATCTTACTGGTGTACAAACAATGTTAAAACCTACAAAGGCAGAAGTCCTCTATCAGTTAACAAAAGCAGGATAGAACCCAGAAGGATTAATTGAAATGGATAACATCAAAAAATACAGAATGGGGATGTGAAAGGATATTAGGAAATGTTCTGAGCTGGGAGATTTATTAGTCTACAGATCTACATCTCTTGACAATGTAAAATTACACTTTCAAAGCATTATATCATATGCAGTAAGGAATAAATCTAGATTGGCAGAGCTGGACTAGATGACCTTTACAGTAACTCTCCCAGTTTTAAAGAATTCCCCAGCTTTGTCATTGAAAGAAATTATAATACGCCATTTTTTCCCTCAAGGTCAGATGCAAAAGAAGGTAATAGGGAAAGCTGAAAATAAGAATTTTCCACAAAAACCTCCAACTGTGCTTCATGATCTCCCATAAACCAATATCACCTCATCACTGGAGCATTTTGCTTTGCTGCAATAGTTAACTCTAGATTCTAATGAAAATGACATAGCACATAGAAATGCATGCAAAATCTCCCACATTCAATACCTTCAAATTTCATTCTGGCAACCGCTTCCCCAGTAAGAGAAAATTCATGGCATTAACTGCTTCTTTCAAGGAGAAGCATCGCAGATGTGAAAATGTTCTCTCATCTGTGACAGGAATAATATTCCTCATGAAGAATGCATGTATTATTCCATATAATTAAAAGAACTTAGTACTCCCTCCTAGGGAGACAAAATATTATTATTTCACAAAATATGTGCTTAACCAGAACACAAGTATAAAAGCCACTTATGGACATCCGATCTCTTCAGTCTTGAGTTTAAAGGACTGAGAGTCTAGAACTAGCAAAACAAATGTGAGATTGCTGAAGCACTTTCACTAGATGATTTTAACCAAAAAAGCAATGAAACAACAGAAACTATGCCTTAAATCCAAACAAGCTGCTATCCTCTCAGATGCTGCCACCGAGATCTCTCTGTTTTATTGCTCACCTCCAACTTTTTTTTCCCATGAGGACAGCCAAGCAATGCAGCAGGTTGGGTGGGAGTTCACTGAGTTTCCATCTCAGGTTTACAACACCTGACTGAGCAAAGCTCCAAGAAGCCTCATCTGACCTTAGAGCTAACCTTGCTTTGTGCCAGACCAGAGTAGAGCCCTCCAGAGGTTCCTCCCAGCCTGAATTATCCTATGTACTTTATGCTGGTTTCTGAGATATTTGGATATTTTTCTGTAGAAAATTCTTTAGGAGCGATGCCATTCTCTTGCTGGCAGGCTAATTATAACTTTGTTCTCTTTCCTCTTCCCTTTCCACCATTTTTAATGGAATTATGAAAACTGGCCATCCATTCATGCAGTTTACCATCTCATACTGTTCCCGTCATTAGCAACAGCAGTTCATACCGTGTATGAATGTGGAGTTTAATACATATCTGAATAGGATTAAATGAAGGTGATTAACTGCAACAGCAGAGGACTAGGCACAGGAGGTCTCTCTATTCCTCTATGTTGATTGCACTAGTCTAAAAGTAATACAATGCCATCTTCCATTAGCAAGGAATTTGTATGATGTTTCTCTCTTGCCTTTTCTCTCAGAAATGAAGAAGACTTATTTAAGACAAGATTTTTACCAAACCCTTTTATTTACCTTTTAGCACAACAATCTTACGGCTATCCTAATCATTTCCAATTCACAGAATCACAGAATTATAGAATGGTTAGGGTTGGAAAGGACCTTAAGATCATCTAGTTCCAGCCCCCCTGCCACAGGCAGGGACACCTCCACCAGACCAAGTTGCTCCAAGCCCCATCCAACCTGTCTGTGAACACTGCCAGGGATGGGGCAGCCACAGGTTCTCTGGGCAACCCGTGCCAATGTCTCACCACCCCCACAGCGAAGAACTTCTTCATAATATCTAATCTAAATCTCCCCTCTTTCAGTTTAAAGCCATTACCCCTTGTCCTACCACTACAGGCCCTTGTAAAAAGTCCATTTCCATATTTCTGGTAGGCCCCCTTTAGGCACTGGAAGGTTGCTATCAGATCTCTCAAGAGTCTTCTCTTCTCCAGGCTTGCGTGTTTTGTATGCCACACAGTTCACTTATGGCCTAGATGAAGTCCCTGTACTGATTCTAGCAACACAGTTAATAATTTTATTACTTATTTTGTTCTTGTCACATTTATAAAGGGCTGCCATTTGAAGGAAGGAATACATACAGTATCATTTATATGGGGTTTTTTCAGAGTGAAGAAGCTGGCCAAGGGCTGGAACCACTACTCCAGCTTGAGAAGATGCTGCTCTTCTGTCTGAATCAGGTACTTCAAACCATGAGTCTCCAGTTGAAAGAAACACAGCATGTGCAGTGTGTAGGCATTCAAAGCTGCCTACAGGCAATGGGTCATGACAGCGTTTCAGACTCATGAAGGCACCAGTGAGAATTTTCCATTCTATTTCTTCCCCTTATCTGTATTCTCCTTACTGATTTTTTAAATTGTTGTTCTTTCCAATTGTCTCTCAGAGAAAAAGGCCTTCTATACCTGAACTACACTTGAGGAAGCCGACAAGAGAAATGCATATGTTAGGTGCTCATGATGCCTTCATAGCAGAATTGAGTGTTCTTCTCCACATTGCATTATATGAAACATTTTACCAGCACTTTTGCCTCTGTATAGACTTTGAGTCTTTAAAAAGAATTCCGAATGAGCTTATTCTATAACTTCAAAGCCTGTTCAGCTCTGTTTCTCTGAAGAACAGTGAGCTCCTTCCATTTCCACATGTACACCAAGATACTGTCACAGCCTGATTACATGCTCCTGGATGGGAAAGTGGACAAGGAGTGGCTGAAGTTTCAGAACAGGGCAAAATGCTCTCTTACATCCCCATCAGGCTACAAAATCTAAGGTGAGACATGACCAGCGCAACATACAGAAGAAAGGGATGTAAATGTCATAAATGCTCCAGTCATCTCCAGAGAGTGATTTCTCAGTGCTCAGTTTTCACCAGAGCCAACCTACACTGGATCTTCATAAACCTACAAGTCCTGGAGAAGAAACTAGGTTATCACAGCACTTCAGACTATTAGCCTTGTTCTACTGAGGCACCCATGAGCCTGCTTGGAGTCCAACCTCAAAAGGGCAGACATCATGAAAAATTACATTTTTTTTCACCCGTGAAATTTCCACAGTATGTGCCACTTTCAATTGAGGTTTCTGGTTTTGTACCTTTACAGTGGAAGCTATTGCATGCACAATTATATTTAGACTGTAAAGGGCTAATTTGCAACAAAGCAGCAGAGAAATGAGCTTTTTAATCCTTTCTTACTGTGGTAATGAATACACTAAAATTTTTCACAATTACAAAACATTTCAAAAACTCTCCATGATGTTAATTTAATTTCTGGACAGTTATTTGAAATCCACTGCAGTTCCTTAGCTGGGAATATAAAAATGCTAATGCTTTTTAACTTTAACACAAGTATGTTTTTTAAATCAACTATTTCTTACAAGTACATTTTCAAGGAGTTTAAAATTTCCTTTGCTGATGATTGATGCTTGTAAGTCTGAAATCATTCTGCAAGCTTAAGTATTATTTTAATACAAATATATAGAGATGAAAGACCATAGGGAAGAAGCAATATTAATTCCAATGTTAACAAAAATTATGGAATACTTATGGAAAATATTTTTTTCAATATGTACTTAGGTTAAACTGGACTTTGATATCAACTGCTAGACTTCTATTTTATAATAATAACAAGTCTAACTATAGACATTTGTGAAAACAGGGAGGAGAAAAAGGAAAAGGAAGCTTTGACATTTAAATACTGCCATAGTTGGACTTCAAACATTTTGCAGAAGAAAATGTACCAACTCCATCTGCTGTAACAGTACAATGACATTCTAGATTTCAGACACCTACTTAAAATCTGTGCAAACTGATTTTCAATTTTTTCTTTCCTAGAAACTCATTTTTTGTTTAATTACAAATATCCGTAACAAAAATTTCACCAAACTGAAATTCTTTAGATACTGCAATGCTTACAATTATAATAAAATGCTAGTTTTTCAGTGGGGTAGTCCTGGTTTTTTTTCTTTTTTGTTAATAGTTTTCCAGGATATAGTGCCTAGTAGATGCCATTTCTTTTCATAAGATTTTTACCACAAATTGATTGGTAGATTGTGCACGGGTTTATTTGGAAACTAATATGTCTATGTTCTGCATTTTTTTAAATGCTAGTTACTGAGTACTACAATGAAAAAAATTCATAAATATGTGTGTATTCAAGAATTTTCATAAAAAATGTAGATACTTTATGTTTCAGCCTTTTTGCAAAAAAAGGGTAAGAAGAATAAGAGAAAAATCAACCACTCAAGTAGGGTTAGACTAAAGTTTTCAAATTCAGAAGATTTAGGTAAATTCTGCTTTCTATTGAGAACACCTAAATATATAAATTTTGAATCAAACTTTTGAAAAGAACTTTTTCCTGTATTTTTCTCTGGAGGTGTTGATGGGTGGCAAAAAAAAATCCGGAAATATGCATCATTTAAGCAGAAAAGTTTGGTTTGGTTTTTTGTTTCATTTTTTATTTTTTTTAAAGTTACTATCTCCTTTCCAATTTATCTTACCGGCTAAAACCTGATTTTTGCAATGGGTTTTGCAATAAGCAAATCTTAGAATCACAAAACCATAGAACACCAGGTTCTTGAGGAAGGTACCTCAAGGATCATCTGGTCCCACCATTCTAGGCATGCAAGACCTAGACTAGATGTGAGGCACCTTGTTCAGCTGAATCTTAAAAATGTCCAGTGTTGGGGAATCTACAACTTCCCTGAGGAGACCATCTTTGCTTAAGTATGTTCAACAAGATCACTGTTGCAACTGAACTTTGCATGCCCAGACTGACGCAGACCAAACAGGTCTTCTGAGCAAACCCACTGAGGTGAACCGCTGAAGCAACCTCACGAGGACTGGCAAAGAGAAACAACTGAAATCGTAACCTTGGACAAATCCCTCATCGTCATCTCAGTGTCCTCACTAGCAGAAAGTAGTAGAAAGGACAGTGCTTGGCTCTCTGTAGGTGCTCATTGCAGCAAGTGCTGAAATTAATTATGTGAGTTAAGAGTCACTGAGTGGCACTCCAACCACATGGATATTTACAGATTGTTAAACAGGATAAAAGTAATTTCGTCAAAAATGCACCAATATAATTGAATGTTCAGCAAAACCCCTCCAACTGATGGCTTCTTCTTTTTTTAATTCTTCCGCTATTTAATATAAAACTGGAACATTAAAGACAGTGCATATGTACATATCTACACATATTGATTCAGCAAAATCCCTATGGAACAAATCCTTTGTTTCTTTCCTGCATCTGTTCCTGAGACACCTGTTTCAGATATATGAACTTTAAATGATACATCTTGCTAATAAACATGCTTTTTTCCCAAATACAATTAAAATGGCTAAGAAAACTACTCTAATCAATTAAACAATTTTAAATAGGTTATCAGCAAAGTGAGAATCTGTTACTTGTCACTTTTCCTATGACAAGCAAGTCATTAGGAATCGCCAAATAAATATGAACACGTGAGCATACACTGGAAAAGGCAAACAGATGAGGCAGAAAGGGAAAAGAAGCAAGGTCAGTAATAGAAGTTTACTCATATAGATTTGGAAAGAGTATGTAAGCAGGGTTACTTTTCCTTGTATAACTACTCTATACAGTAGGCTGCAGCCTTTTCTTCCCATAGTAATTGTTTCTAGACTAAGGGGAAGCTGTATCGATCCAGATAGGAGCTGATTATTATTAACCTGATATGGAACTTCTTTTGACTCATGACACTAACTCCCTTCTAAATAACCACATTATTTTCCTACAATGAAAACAAAGCACAATGTACCAAGGAAACTTCTATACAGAATAACATAATGAACTTAAAAACTTATAATCATGTGTCAGAGCTTTCATTTCTTGTGCCCCAAAGGTTCAAGACAATTTTAACTGCACCATTTTATATCTACAGTAATAGATCACATTGAACACCTGCTTGCACACTAGATTAGCAACAGCTCAAACAGTGTGCCTTGGTTTAATAAAAACATTAACACTCTGTGTTGGCATTTCTTTTGCAATACTGAGGAAAAAAAATAGAATGCAAAACCAACAACTTGGCTAGAAGTCAACATAGGCTGGAAACACTTTCTGGAATGGGAAGCAAAATAAAGCAAAGTGGTGAAGAGACTTTGTATGTGAGGATTAAAAAAATGTGATAAGTGGATACAAGAGATAATTACTCCAGAGATATAAGACAAATTAGCTTTTCTCTTGCTTGCTATTATATCAGCTATCCCATCAGTTATCTTCAGTGGACACAAGTAAACGCTACTTACTCCTCAAGGCCATAGCTGAAATGTTACATTGACCACTCAGTCTTGATTGTAGTGGCAGGTCAATGATACAAAACAAAATCGTTAGAACCTGTGATTTTATGCAAATTTACTATACTGATGGTCAGGAAAATTCTAGACTGCCACATTCTTGTGATCACTTCAGAATATAACAATTCAAATCTGCTGATGTTTTTCAAAATAACTTTAGGCAAATAAACAACCACCATGCACTGCTGAATTACCATGGTTATTTTTTAATCCCATCCACTTTGTTTACAGGACAAAACCATACCATTTCTATTGTGGTAATTTAACTCATCAGTGTAGATGTTGATCAAAGATTTTTCTTTTCTAAAAAGCCAGATATAAAAGAAAGGAGTTGAAGTCAGCATAATTGCAAAAGCTGCTTTTCTGCAGAAAACCTTCACAGTAAAAAGGGAATCAACCTGCACACATCAATGGCTGCAAAATTCAAAAGGAAAGAGGCTTGAAATTGTAAGAGGAATTCATCCTCAAATTAGTGCAATGCATTCGTAGTCCAAAATTATTTAACATTGATATCAATGGAGTAAAAAAGAGAATGAAAACATCATTGAATAAAGGTAACACAGAATCAAAGACCAATGAAT
Source organism: Coracopsis vasa (assembly GCA_026283785.1). Lineage (NCBI taxonomy): Eukaryota > Metazoa > Chordata > Aves > Psittaciformes > Psittacidae > Coracopsis > Coracopsis vasa. The sequence goes on from JANHGB010049504.1 coordinate 95,634, forward strand.
GACATGGGACCTGAATGCTGAGTGAGCAGCATGGTTTCTATTCCAAGGAATTCAGAAAAAAGGAAAAAAAATAAAAAGAGAAAATTAAAGGAATTATATATGTGTTGTTTGGGGGTTTTTTTTGTTGTGGTTTTTTTTTTCTTTTTCTTTTTTTTTTTTTTTAATTTCACAGAATATGCATATTAAAGAGAGAATTTCAAAACAAAGATTTCGGTAGTTCCATATCACAGCAGACCCTGGATTTCTGGAGCTTCAATACTTCATGTGATGGACTTGGGAATCACATGGGCCCAATTTGAGGGCCCAGAGCTCTTACTCTTTGGTATTTTGTACTTAGGGTTGCTTTAGAGACCTAGATTATTCAGCAAGCATACCCATGAAGTCATATGTTTCAACATGGCCAATCATATAGTGTTAAATGTTTAAGAAAAAAGAATGCCAGATATAAACTATCAGACTGGGGGAAGACCAGTCTTGCAAATCACTGATTTGGAAAAGTGGCAATACAGAAAAAATAAAACCAAGCCCAAGTAATGAACATACCCTCACTTCAAGTCTGTGGTTAAATTGGGTAAACAGTCCTTTAAATATTTAATGAGGGGTAGCAAACAGGAATAGAAAAGTTATTATTACTTTCCATCCAGCTCCTGGAAATTTATGTCCTGTTCTGGCACACATACTTTAGGAAGGACACTTAGGACATCTCGAATACTTCAGGATTAAATACAAGCAGTTGAAAGAATTATGAGAATGATGAAAGGATATAAAAATACACTCTCTGATGGCAAACCCAGGATGCTTATTCCATTTATTTTAAGCAAGATAAGAGTACAAAGTGATTTGATTATAACCTGTAGATTCCTCTATTGTGAAATAAAATTTGTTTTATAACAAAAGACCTTTAAATCTAGAGGATAAAGGTCCATTTGTAACTAAAGTAGGATATGGAGGTCAGGTAAACACTGGCTAACAGCTGAAAAGGGTTAACAACAAAAGCAACCAGGGACTGGAACAACTTAAGCCTGGTGGAGTACTCTCTAGTACTGGGAACTAATACAAACAATTGAGGCACTACAGGTACAAGTTCAACTACAGCCACTTCGTAGGAGCTGCACTTCAGGAAAGTCTACTGGCTTGTGGTATGCAGTGCAGCCAAGCACAATATTGTCTTGTCATCTGATATTCTACTATGATGAAATCACTGACGTCTTAAAAAACCCTACAAAACCAAACCAAACAAAACCCTAAGCAACCCCTCCAGTCTTTTTCACTACTCTTAGTGCAGATTTTGGAATTACCACTAATCCTCTGCACCTAACTCAGGCTCATCCAGAGGCTTCCATTTCCAGATAATCCAAAGTGTGAAAACTAGGTAGCTGATGCGTGTAAAAAAATTATATTCTAATAGGACAGCCACTTCTTAGTGATCTTTAGGATGCAATTTGAAGATAAAGTGCATTTTCATTGTCCTATTTCCTATCTACAATTTAATAAAAATGTATTGCAGTTAGAGATGAGTTTCATGTGTTTTATCTGCTTTCATTCCCCTGTTCCTTATCTGCTCACAGCACTGTTTATTTAAGATTTTAAGAAAAGTTCTGTCCAATTTATTAAAAAAACACTGACTGTTATGTGGCAAAGACTTATAGCTCCATCTGCAAATTAGATCAGGGTTTCATAAGCCAGCATGCTTGGGTGCCATTACAACAAAAAGGGAACTGTATTGTACTGCACAGTAGCATCCAGGTGGCTTCCAGAAATAAAACCAGCAATATTCATCTGCAGGGGGCTGTAAATGCTTTGTGGAGGGCTTCTTCCCATTTCCCTGAGGAAAAATCAGTGGTTTAAACTTCTTCTTTTTGTTTATTTCATGCACTTTGCTTCAAAGCCAGTTAGTTAGCAAATCAATACATATTTGTATTCTGAAGAATGAATAACCTTTATATATTTTTATAAATAAATAAGCTCCCACTAAACTTCCAAGAAGATGCCAAAGATTTTATGGCATTTAAACTGGGCTTAAACCACAACATAGAAAGAGACATTCTTTAATGGTAAAGATGCACAAAAAAAGATTAGCAGACAATGGTGGAACTTGCCAGGTTAAGGAGTTCTGTTGGCTTGTGGACAAGTATCTAAAGTACCTGAAAAATGTTGGTTGTCAATTCTAAGTTTGCTGTTGCTTATTAAATTCCACACCAGAATTTTGAAGAATCTTCCAGTTTCTGTGTAATTTATTTTTGTACACATTTTGAGCACACATAGTGAGTAACAGCAGGAACCAAGTTAAAACAAAGATGATACCTTCAAAAAGAAAAAAAAATTCTCTCATTGCAAGTGTCAAGAATTTAATGTATACTAACAAAGAAATGTTATTGAGAGATGAGTGCTCTCTCAATACATAGGAAGTGTTGCAAATTTATCACACTGTTCTTTACAGAGCTGAAAGTTCTCCATTGCACAAATAGCTTTTCTATTTTGTTATGTAAATATTTGATTTCAAGGGCTCTTGCACTGATTAGATTCCTTCTAGGAAAGACTGCAGATATTGCAAAGAGGACAGTTTGGGGACACTTGCAATCTCCTTGGTTTCATGTATTAGGGAAACACTATACATTAGTTTGCCTTTGCAAACGGAAATCTCCTCACTATCAATTTTCCAACATAACAAAAGGAGCACAAAACAAAAGTTGGAAATAATAAAGAAAAAAAAATCATACATAAATTACTATAAATGAAAAAGAAAGGAAATAGAAGCTCTTGAATCTGGGGACCTGATTTAATAAAAGTGCACCGCAAGTGCTTACTTTTAATACTAAATGACATCTCTGAAATTTATCAGACTCAGCTATACATTGCAGCACACTAAGGAGTCTTAGAAGCCCGTTCGCCAAGCACTCAGATTGTGTAAAAAGATGTAAAGGCTCCATTAGTTTCAATTAATCTATATCAACTGTAATGTGATAATCTGTAGTGATATATTACAACAGGAAACCAAGTTATTCTCTCTTAAAGGTTCAGTGTAGCTCCACCTGCCAGTTTTTTACAGCAGACTTCCTGATAAGCCCACACTGCCATCTCCCTTAAACACTGGCAATCTGAAGTACATAATCTTTGTTAGTACATTATGATAATTACAGTTATTTCTACTGTTTCGCTGTAGTGTTACTGTATGTAGATTTCTTTACAATGAAATCTTACACTGAGCTCTAAAATGTAAATACTTTCATGGGGTGAATGTGACATAATATCTAAAATAGGTGGTGAACTTCTAACTTCATTCTCTTGACACATTTAAAACTATTTTCCTTTCACATTCTACGCAGCAGAACTCCTTCCTCCACATTTACTTGAGTTATTGAGGGCTATATGTTATGAAGTTACACACATTAGGACTCCCCTTACCTCAGAGGAAAACCAAACACCTCCTACAAGTTTTCCTGCCCTTATCAGGCCTTTCAAGTACCTGTAGTAAAGGGTTTGTCTGATAAGACTTAGCATATTGCAGTGACATAGATGCTGGAAAGAAGGTTTCTAGTCAGCCTGGAAACTGCTGCTTCTTCCCCTTCCAACAGTAGCAAGTCAAGACAGAAGTACCACACTCCATTTCAAACATGACATCTTCTAGTTAAAGAACATGACATCTAGTTAAGAACATGACATCTTCTAGTCCCATCCAGAGGGACCTTGACACGCTTGTGAGGTGGGCTGATGCCAACCTTATGAAGTTTAACCATGCCAACTGCAAGGTCCTACACCTGGGTCGGAGCAATCCCAGGCACAGCTACAGGTTGGGCAGAGAAGAGATTAAGAGCAGCCCTGCAGAGAAGGACCTGGGGATGTTGAGTGATGACAAACTGAACATGAGCCGGCTGCAGTGTGCGCTTGCAGCCCAGAAAGCCAACCGTATCCTGGGCTGCATCAAAAGGAGCATGACCAGCAGGTCGAAGGAGGTGATCC
>JANHGB010049507.1:0-30659 GCA_026283785.1 Coracopsis vasa
CATCCCTGGCAGTGTTCAAGGCCAGGTTGGACAGAGGGGCTTGGAGCAACCTGCTCTAGTGTGAGGTGTCCCTGCCTATGGCAGGGGATGGAGCTGGATGATGTTAAGGTCATTTCCAACCCAAACCAGTCTGGGATTCTATAATACGACTATGATTGAATACATTCTATTTCATATCTAAATCACTTTTTTTTGCACTGCATATGGTCATAAAAGTTTCAAAAGTAGAACTAAAATAATGGCATTTTTACTGGTCATGGACACTTGAAAGGTTTATTCTGGGCAATGGAGGAAATGCAGCAACAACAGCTTCTACCCAGCCTGACCCTGGGGTCCTGTCCTTTTCCTTTTGGTGTATGTCCTCATGGCATCCCTGATGGCAGGGAATTAACCCCTGAATGATGGCAACCGAGGTGGGATAACTGGCATAACTCCATGTTGACAGATGGGAAAAGGAGATGGGTGGTTGTACTAAAGGCATCAGGCGATTAGTGGTTGGTGACATGGTATTTGTAGTCTGATAAGAAAAGCACTCAAAAGACTAGACCCATGCTTCCCAAAGCTCTGTCTGGCAGGAAGGGAGCTGAGTTACTCCTGGGGAGCTGCCGACTGGATACAAGAGGGAAATGTTTCACAATGAGAACAATCAGCCATTGGAATGGTATCCAAAGGGAAGTAGGGGATTCCCCAACACTGGACACTGTTAAGATTCAGCTGGACAGGGTGCTGGTATGTCTCATCTAGGTCATGTTTTGCCTGGAAAGGTTGGAAGAGTTGATCCTTGAGGTCCCTTCCACCTGGGATTCTGTGATTCCATGATGAGGGGCCAGTGGTGCACCCTTGGACCTTCTCCATGTCTGGGTCCATAACGAAGGGCAGGAGTGCTGTCAGTGGCACCCTGCAGAGGTGCTGCTGCTGTCCCCAGCAGGCTGATGCTCACCAGGGATGCTTTTCCCTCTGAGGACAGCCTGTTATTTGACAAGGAATTTGCAGATGAAGGCCTAGACAGCCTATAGAGCCTTTCAAAAGCTCCACAACCCCTCTGAGCCAGCGTGTTGTATTTATCTCTTAAGGAACCTTGTCATTAGGCTCAAATTAAAACCGAGCTGTCAGTTTCTATTAATAATTAATGCTGAAATGTTAGCACTTTGAAAGACTGTTTCAAGTGCAACACACCCCATTTAATGCTGAGCAGTTTTATATTTACAGTAATTCCACCTTTCATCCCTTAATGTCAACTTCTAAATCTTTAATGCTTTAATCACACTTCTTATTTTGATATCCCAAGCGAGCTGTTCGAACCTGCGTCCGCTCCCTTTCGCTAAGGTGCTCATTTTCGAGTGGAAGGTTAGTCAGCAGCACTTGTTAATTATTAAGGAAAACAAAATGCTACTGCTGGAAAATTATGTTTGTTCCCAGCAGTGTGTGTTACCTTTAATCTGTACTGACAAGAAGCACGAGGAATCATAAAATAATCAGAGGAGCCAGGAGAGAGGGTTGTTTGTGAAGAACATTACCCAGCAGAAAAGTAGACAGCCTTGATTTGATTCCATAAATGAGCCTAATTACTGGGTAACGTATTGTTCTATGGAAATGACTTAGCTGGGAAATATGGAGTTAAAAGAAGGCTCTGTGAATTGGAAAGCAGATTATTTCTGCTTTCGAGTTGTGCTCCCTATAGCATGTTCCTGGACAGCACTGACTGACTGAGAGCTGTTGTCTTCACTAAGAGAAATCCCCCAACCTGCAGCTTATGTCTGAGGCAAGGTCTTTGCTGTCACCTTCCCATAGTGAATAGGGAGGAATTCTGCAGGGAAACAGGCTGCCTAAATGTGCTGCAGAGTTCTTCCAATTCTTGCTCTGTCTCCCTGTACACATCCCAGAATATAATGAAACAAATACTTGGAATTTTCTTAACTGCCAGGCAATTAATGGCTATCCTGGAGACCCCAGAAAACACACTTCAGTGGCTTGCAAAGAAAAGAGACAACTTTGAACTGGTGCTTATAAACCGCACCATTCCGATTTGTTTGGGTTTTCCTTGCTGTTTCAGCCTCCCTCCTTGAAGCGAGATGTATAAATAGTTAATGGCATTTGTAACCAAGTTTACATTGCATTGACGGGTTACAGAGGGATATTAAACTCTAACCTATTTTTTAATTACTGGGATCAGCAGAATGAGACTTTTTATCTCACACCTGGCAGGTTCATGTGCTCTGATGTATTGCTACCCATTTACACTATGAATTCGTTACTTGGGCGCATGCTTTTCTGGGATAGATGCTGAAGACTAATCCAGTTGCTCCTATCTGCTTCCACTGGTACTGTTGTATGGAGAAGGCAGGTAGTTTGCCTGTAACAGACACCTCAGCTTGCACTTTCCTCTGCAGGCACTGATGTATGTTGCTCTGGAGGGTACCTGCTATGGGCTCTGGGCCCCTTAAGGCTGCCTTTGTATTGGGGCGTATCATATGTATCTATCAGCAGTAAGATACCAAGGTAACCATTCTTTAATAATGAGTGTTATTTCTTTTATTCCCACTGCATCCTGAAGCATGTGCTCCTTTTGTTTCACCTTTTGTAGGCAAATTCCTCACCCTTGAAGAGCTCTCCTTTGGCTTTGCATTGGTAGCAACGAGTTCAGCTTGCAGCAAGTAGTACCTTGCTGCATGAATATCCATTTGGAGTCAGGGGACTGTTAGACTTAAACACTTCAAAACATCTCCATCCTCTTTGGCCTGGCCATTCCCTCCTGAGCAAGCAGAGTACTATGTTGATAGGTGGTATTTTGCACCTATTTCACCCAAGTGCTAGTGGAAACATGATGTGCAAAGTGGTGAAGGATCCAGGCTGGATAATGACCAATTCTAGCACATTTCCACCTCAGATGTATGTATATCAATAAGACTAAACCAGAATAAAAGATGGTAGGATTTTCTCAGCCTCAGAACTGTTGCTTGTATTATCAGCTCTCAGCAATATTATCTGCTTTCATCAGGCTCCCATCGACTGGGCTTTTTCCTAATTACACGAAGAGTGGCTGAAGTCCTATTAAGTTGTCTGTGACTAGGAAAAGAATTACTGCCCTGCTACTTTCAGTCCTCACTGGCTTGTAAAAAATAAAGGCATTCAGAGTTTAGTGAACCTCTACCTTGCACATCAAAAAAGGAAGAGGAAAATTCCTGCTGTTACATTATCATGCAAGCATCCAATTCCATCCTTCCACACTGTGGAGACATGCACAACATGCAGGAAAGTCTTAAATATCTTTATAAGATGCCCAACAGGACAATCCAAACGGATGTGTAACGTGTGTCCATTGTTCATTACAAACGTGATTAGCGTGTGTGTATATATAATAGATGTGTTGTTAAAGCACAGTGGGCTCTTCGAAGTTTGCAAGTTTGTTATGGATTGATTTATTCATGAAATGCTTTGTTTCTATGACAACTTTATTGGTTTGCCTGTGGTCTAAATACATATAGGCATGGCAGGAATTCCACAGTACAAAACAAATTACATACTACCACCTGAATGGCTTGATGCCCTTAGGGAATGTACAGAAATAGTCCACAATGAGGGCAGAAATCACCATAGGCTTTGCCAGTATGAGAAGGCTTGCTTAATAAAGAAAAATGCTTAAAGGTCTTACACGGCTTCTAACTCTGCAATAAAAGGGAAGGGATGGAAAGGAAGAAAGGAATTTGGCAGGAAAACATAAAAGGCACCCAAACCCCAACTGCAGAGATAGTAGCATATTCAAGAGAAAGCCGCAGATCAAACACCAGCACTCTCTCCCACAAATAATAGAGCTTGGGAGAAGCTATTAATATTCAAAACAGATCTAGAGCTACAAAAGAAACTGGAGAGCTATTGTTTAGTAAGAAATTAGTGTGGAAGTGCAGGGCATTAGTTGATAAAAGGATAGGGAGGCTCACTGGGACAGCACAAAATGGGATCAGAGCAGAAAGTCAATAAGTGGATCAAATGACAAAAGGACAAATTCTAGAATACAAGAGCAATAATTAAGACAAGGGCTTGGAAGATGACAACTGTTATGGAGGTCTGAGACCTAAACAGGGTAAATAACATGTTTTAAAGTACAGTAAGTGCAATATAGCAGGGCTTCTGTGACTGATCCCCATGACATGGCGCTCTCCAAAACAGCATCCTAAACTATGGTAAAATCATGGTGCTTTGGCTGCTTCTGTCCTGTGTGCTACAAAGCTCTTTAGGAAATGAGAATCAAGACCAGGGGAGTCTGTGAAAGAGGCTCTCCTGCTCCATCACCCACAATCTATGTGCTATTCAAAGCCATAAACATCAGAAGAAGCTGAGAGCACACTTCCATTGCAAAAGCAAGTTTTCTGGCAGTGTTTTTGAATCCAAACAAAGCTGCCCAGCATTCCGGATTGCATGGAGCAAATGAGCATGGGAATTTCAAAGGGAAGAAGAATCACTGAGCATCCTCTGCCTAGCCTGAAAGCCAGCTTGCAAATACCTTCCATTAGAGCAACCCAGGGCAAACAGAAGTCTTTGCTTGGTAACCACACTGCCCCACCAGCTCTTCTGCCTCCATGAGGGTCCTGTACTGTGTTGGAAGTGACAATCTTTCCATGCTCCCTTGGCTCAGAGCAATAGCTTGGTTGTTGGGGTGTTGTTCATTGAAGTGACACTGATTCCCCCTCTTAGCATGGAGTATGCAGAGCCTCGGGGGTGGGATGGGTACATCTGGCAGCAGTATAGGCTTAAGGATGCAGTTGCCTCCCTCATGCTGCAGTGAAGCCAAGCTGCAAAGCCAACAGGGTTCAGTCACTAAGATTTGGCTTAATAATGAGTTCCAGATGGTGCTTTAGCCAAATAACCTTTTCTTATTCATTAACTAGGTAAACTCTGACAGGCGACCAGGCTGACACTAACAACAGCGACACGAGAGCCAGGGTCCTGAGTCCAGAAAGCACAGGGAGAAGAAAACAAAGGTAGCGAGATGTGAAGCCATGCATGGCTCTGTGCTGGGCAGGCACGCAGCTCGCACACTTCACTGCCACTCTCTAAGTGCCTGAGCCTTTTGACTAATGTGACATGGAAGCACTAATAAAATAAAAAGCTTCTCCAATTAGTGCTTACTCTCTATTATTTCTGACTTGTGTTCTGACCCGGTCCCTTCCATACTCCTAATTGCCTGTGCTGCACTAAGTGACATCGCCTTCCATGCACTTTGAGCCATAGCCTCCTGCGAGAGAATTATCTGTCTCAGCCTCCATGATTGATCTGAAATGGCTCTTACTGCAGATGTGTGTTTACAACCTATGGAATATGTACAGGGATAGGCTTCAGAGGGAGGGAATGGTCACCTCTTTGGACAGAGAGCTGGGCATCCTTTTGTGTCATGCTTGCTTCACATGTATATTCAAATCCACATGTGTTTTTCAGAGTGATCCCAGAGCAAATCGTTATACACATGCCACTTGTAGTTACAATGGGCAAGAGAAAGGGTTTGCTGTTGTCATTCTGTTCACTGACTGCTCTCCTGCCTTTGTGAGAGTCACACATAAATAAAGGAAGTATTGGCAGTGGCATTCTTGTGCATTCTCAAAGAAAACCTGAACTAGAAAGTTAGAAAATAGCTTTAGATGATTTCTTTTTCGTGATGCCAGAGACATTTTTGTGCTGCTTTAGGCATTTTTGGTGCCTTTTTGGGGGTAGAAGTCTTCTAGCCCCTAGGTATTTTGGCCTTTTCTGTAGACAAAAAGGTCTACTTACCAAATCTCTCAATTAAGGTTTCCTTCCCCACCTCATTTTAACATGCTCCTTGCTTGAGGGGCATTAAAACTTCAAGTGACCTCTTGCTTTGGGTAAAGTAAGGCCATGTCCCAGAGCTGTTGTTCATAGTAAGCAATGGGACATCAAGCCTCTAGCGGTTATCGACAAGAAAACCATCTTTACCCTATGGGGCTTTTTTAGGCTGGGAATTAGCCTTGGAAGAGAGAGTTGACATCAGTCAAGTAGCTCCTGACTGCACCAGGCCTTTAGAGTCTGAGAAACTGAAGCCCTTGCTGCTGTGCTGAAAGGAAATGGGGTTTGGTTGGTTTTTCTTTCTGCCTCAGTTTCAGTATCTATTGTCAGGGTTGTTCTTTCTGTTATTTAATTTCTCTTACTGGCTTAACCCTTATGTGGTGCCAATAATACATTTTCAACTCAGCTTTCGTTTGAATGAAGCACGTAGGCTGGACAGGGGGCCAGTGTATCCCTCAAGGCTGACTTAAGCTGAGGCAGGGAGCCAACAGTAGTCCTAAATCTCCCTTAATGGACCGGTGGAGGCTTCACTCAGCACTTCTGAAGGATCTGCTGGCTTTCCAGCACTGTTCCCAAGAACCACAGCAGAGAAGGAGTGATGGTGAGAGACAGCAGGGCAAGGATGCTGCTTTGCACCAGGTATTTGGCTGCCAGAACAACCCCAGGAGCCAAGGGATGTGGCCAGAGCCATCTGGTGTTGGACCCAAGGGAGATGGGCAGCCCAGCAATGCAAGTACCACTCTGTTCTTTTGTCAGACTTCTTTGATCTTCTCCTTTTCAGGCATTGGGAAGTTTCTGGAGCATCTATCACAGGTGGATCTCCAGCAGCCATGTAAGTTTATGGTTCACATGTGGTACCACATCAGAGCGGCTCATGGTACCCAGTGCATGTGTTTCAGTAAACAGTCGCTTTTAAGACCCACTTGGCAGTGAATTTACAAACACTTTCCAGAAGCCCTTCCTTCCTCCCTTGCCTCTCATGAATGCTTTTAGGGCTCTTTTTGAATGTTATCTGAGCTGCATAGGAAAATGCCATAGTTCATCCCGTAACTAACCACAATATTTAATTATTTAGTGATGGCCATAAAACAAGTGTAACAAAGGGAAAACTGCTCTGAACTTTCTTGACACTGTATTCAGCAAATATTGCTCTTTGTCTGACATGCCATCATTTACTCGCTCAGCCCTGGGAGAACAGCGGGATGGCTGAACTATCGATAGGGCAGAAGGGAAATCATAGCAAGGAAAGTAGGTTCTGACATCTTGAAACTGATGGGGTAGCTCGTCGATGCCTCAGATTCAATGAGGAATCTAGAGGGAAGAGCTTAATGCACCTCTTAGAATCTCCGTTGCCGTTCTAGGTTGTGTGATGTCATATTTATGTATAAGGATGTTGTATGATCTGATGTGATGAGCTTATGCAGACAACACGCACACATTCAGATGCTTAATGAGACTGCTTCTGTTCACTGCCTCTCAGGGGCTGGGCTTGCATGTGTCTGCATATACATGCATACAGAAGGGTTATGAGCAGATACCCTTTTTCATTAAGCAAGTGACATTTTCGTGCTGGTGCAGCATCTATCTGTCTTCTCTCTGGCAAAGTTGTGTGCCTTTCAGTCAGCATCTGACTAAAGATCAATGAGAGAAAGCTTTTTGAAGGTGCTTTCAGGTCCTGCGGCAAGGGAGATGATCAGAAAGCTGCCATAAGCTTTGGACCCACTTGACAAATGAGGAACTATTTTGGCGCTCTGTAAACTGCTGTCACATCAGTTAGAAACACTAATTAGAACTACTTTGCTGTTGAAAGTGTCCAGTGCATTAAATACCACTTCTGCTTATTGCAATTAGCTTATCCATTGACTTACACTTCTTACCCACAAGACTATCAAAGATGGAAATGCATAAGGGAGGGTTTAATAATTGATGAGGGAAATTAGAACTGAATGGCAAAGAGGTTTTGCCTGCTACCCTTTGCCCTTTCCTTCCTTGCAGAGCATGAAGCTCACATGTGAAATGAGCTCCTCTGTTTTGTCTGGCTGGACAGGAGTCACCAACCAAAGATGCCCAGGTATGCAAGCATCTCATTGTCAGCTTTGTCTCAGTGATGTGGAGATCAAGTGATGTGGGTGTCTTCAGAGAAGCAACTGGACATCCTGGTACCCAGTGTGTAAAGCAAGAGAATTTTATGCTCTCCCTGTATTGTTATCCAAAATGATTCTTACTATTGATAAAGCAGCAAGACTTTGTTAAATAATCTATACCATGTGGAGTTCAGAAGAGGGGGTGGTGGCTTTTAATGTGCTTTCTTTTCTTCACAGGGCATATTTGTAGGTGACAGGATATAATAAAACCAAAAAGCTAAGTTGTTTGTACAGACTGACAACTTTCTAGTTCTGTTTTGGAGTTTAATTGTGAGTCTGTAGTATTTCAACATGCCTTAGGAATAAGAAAAGGAAGAAAAATGTTCTCATGCCATAAGACAGAAGTGGCCCAGCCATTAAGGATGCTCTAATTCTACACTGTACACAGATGGCTTTAGCTGAGAGGGAAGAATATAGCTCTAAATAGCTGGCTTGCAGTCTAGCACACAATATAGTCATGAGGCTGCATTCCTCCCCTGCACTTGTTACCTTGGTCTAGGCACTTACTCTTTCAGCTCAGATTCCCACTGATGATGGTAGTCCTTAGTTTAGTTGCCAGGGTGTTAAGGAAGAGCAGGGTTTGTAATTTGGCTTAAATATGAGATAGCAATCTTAGCACCACTTGTATTCCTCAAGAGCTGGAATGATTCTCTCCTTAAGTGATATTTTTTGTTCTTACATCCTGTTTTGCTCTTTGGGACCAGCTCAAAGAGTGCCTGTGTTCTGCTTCTCAGATACCAGTAACCTAGGATTGTAATGCACATGTTAAAGAAGCAGACAGGAAAGACAGAGCTGCAATGGGACAATGTCATCTAAATGCTCTTAAAAATCACCTTTAATGATCCAGTCGAGTTCAAGAAACTTCCTGTTTTCTAGTTCCTAAATACTTTTAACAAAGGTATAAACATACATACACTCACCCAAATGCAAGTATAAATTACAATGGGAAACGGTCTGGGTCTTTGAATATATTTACAAGTTTGGTTTTCTTCTTTAGGAAAGAAAAGAGGAGAATGAAATGGAAAGATTTCAAGCCACACCATGAGCCTCCTCATTCTACTCCTATCCAAAACCAGTGTCCTCATTTCAGTTTTGATGTCTGTAACTGGGAGAAGGGAGAGAACTGGTTTGTTCTAATTAGATGCATTTGAAAGCCAAAGGTTGTACAACATCAAATCTCAGCCTGACTGAGGCTTAGAGCAGATCAGCTCTTTGATCTCTGAGGCAAGCTGCACATACTCCTTTGAGTGGCCTTGCTCTTCTGGCTTCCATAGCAGGAATGTGATTGAGACATCACTTCTTCCAGAAACCCACTGCAATATTGGGAATTTCTGGCCATTATGGATGTAAAGACCTGACCTGTGGAACACTTTTGAGGTTCAGCTGTGACTTTACCACTGTAAAGATGCTGGTGGAGCCAAGGGGCACTGTCTGGGAAGGAGAAGCAGGAGCTGTATGCATTGTCCCAGCCTGCAGCTTTGCTTCCCTTCCTTCCTAATTGTCTGCTGCCTTCTTTCAAGTCTGGTAACCTTAAACCAGAGGGGAAAAAAAAGAGGATTATTTTTAAGCATGATGAAATTTAACTTGTAATTGCTGTTTCCACAGCAGCCAATTGAGAGGTAAGAGCAGAGCTTTACCAAGCAGCTCCTAATCTCTAGGATTTACAGATGCTTGCAAATGAGCAGGAAATCAGAGCCACAGTGACCTGGCTGTGGTGCAAATGCAGCACATGCTCACAGATACCTACACTAAAGACAGTGCTCCTAGTAGATTTTGCATCACTTGCATAACTTTGATGCTTGTGTCAGGTTTCACCCAGTATTAGTGGGACCTTGCATTGTGTTTAATGTCAGTTATGGTATCCATCTGCTTAAGACAGGGTGTCACAATAGATTCCATTGCTGCCAAGTTTGGACAGGGAAGCAGTAACTTATGCACTGAGTGTTTCCCTGGAGGTTTCATGCTCATGTAAAACCAGACATTTAGAATAAAAGGAGTATTATCTTAACTTGCATATGAAACTGCTAAAAATCCCTGTCAGAAACCAGCACTTCTGATGTCTGGTGCTACAGGATGGGCATCACAGCGCTGCTCTTTTCTCCGGCAGTATTCTAACAGCCAGCACTGATTTCAGTTTTCCCTTTCTTTAAAGCCCCTCTGTTGTGGCTGGCTGGAATTCTTCAGTTCGAAGAAGGGATCTGGTTTTCCTCTACCACACAAAGTAAGTACAAGCAGGCTGTCAGGTATGTGGTACCTACCAAAAGCATCCTCTGGCAAGAAATGTGCCATATGATAGAGTTCAACCCCTGCTCAGCTGTTTGCTCCCAGCACTGAACACAGGGATTCTTGGTTTACTCTCCATTGTGTCTTGTGATGCAGTTACAGCATGCTGGCTGCTGAAGGCCAAATCTTAACCATGTTTGTGCTCATAAGGACCGATTCAGAGCTGCTCTGGGGTGAGCGTGGTGTTTTCTGTACTAGAACATCAGTGATGTGATTCAAATCCACATGTGTTTTTCAGAGTGATCCCAGAGCAAATCATTACACACATACCACATGTAGTTACAATGGGCAAGAGAAAGGGTTTGCTGTTGTCATTCTGTTCACTGACTGCTCTCCTGCCTTTGTGAGAGTCACACATAAATAAAGGAAGTATTGGCAGTGGCATTCTTGTGCATTCTCAAAGAAAACCTGAACTAGAAAGTTAGAAAATAGCTTTAGAAGATTTCTTTTTCATGATGCCAGAGACATTTTTGTGCTGCTTTAGGCATTTTTGGTGCCTTTTGGGGGGTAGAAGACTTGTAGCCACTATGTATTTTGGCCTTTTCTGTAGATAAAAAGGTCTACTTACCGAATCTCTCAATTAAGGTTTCCTTCCCCACCTCATTTTAACACGCTCCTTGCTTGAGGGGCATTAAAACTTCAAGTGACCTCTTGCTTTGGGTAAAGTATGGCCATGTCCCAGAGCTGCTGTAGGGAAGGGGGATCTGTGGCCATGCAGGTTTGTGCCTGATGGGGGGGTGCCTGGGTGTGTTTTGCCCCTTCCCCCTATTTTAGGGGGCAGGATGTGTTTAGGGGGAGATCTCCAGTGCCAGTTCCCCTCCTGGCTGTCCCTGGGACTTGCTATGGGGTGTTGCTGGGCATCCTACCTCTTCTTCTGCCCCAGCAGCCAGTGGGATTCAGCTGCTCTTGGTACTGAGGAGGAGCAGCTATGCAGGAAGGTTGTTTTTACTCTGATAGAAAGCAGGGCAATATATGAACTCTGGTTCATTTAACCAATGCATGTAGTAAAACTCCTGACAGAGGCGTATGTAGTTAAAGCAGCCCAGTTGAATGCGGTTGGCTTGGGAGGCAAAGGCTGCTCCTAAATTAGAACTGGTCTGGAGGCAAGTTGGGGTTTGATCTGAATTATTAGGCAACCAAATTCTTAGTCTCAGCTTTCCTTGCCTGAGAAACGCTCTTGTGAAGTCTGGTTGGACTTAGTCCCTTCAGACTTCTGTAGATGGCAAAATTCCAGTGAATACTCTCAAATGGTATTTGATAATAAATATGGGGTGTATAAAAATACTTGATAAGCAGCTGAGCAGGAGAAAACTGTAAGAAAAATTGCTATTGTGTAAAGATATATAGTTGTAGCAATAGCCTGATATCCAGTAATTTACTACTCCGAAGTTCTAAAAAGCAGATGACTGCAAAGTGTTTGCTAAACCATTCTTTTTCATCTGACATGTGGTTGGATTATGTGAACTGACTCACCATTTAAATGGGGCTACTGAGATCGGTGTGTTATTGATTCAGACAATCCTTGACCTCAGGGATAACACTTGCTCTAACAGAGGAAACTGGCTTTTAGGCTGGAATTCTCCATCTCTCTCTCTGCATGCCTGTTATTTGACAGTACTGAAAACAAAGAGATTAGGGAAGCAAAGCAGGAGTTAATACCAGTGGAGTCAAGCGGCTTTCCGTGGGCTGCTGCTACTGATGAAATAGTGCTGGTGTTCTCCAGAAGAGAAATACAGAGGTGCTGAGACTTTAGTCCTATGGATTCCATTTTTCACCCTGGCTGCTCTGTGTGTGTGTATAGGCACATGTGCATATGAACATATACATGTCTCAAAGTGCTGATGACTGACACCTTGGTGCTATGCTCTGAGATAGCCCAACTATAGACCATGCAGAGAGTGTACTCAAGCCTAAAATAGGAGCTTAGCCTCCATAGGCTCACTGTAGAGTCAGTGAAGAGGTACAAGCTCTTCTACAAGGCAATTTAGAGCAGGTACCTATGGAAAGAGCCTTCTCTGCTCACTGTGTGCCAGGGAGACCAGGTATCCCCAAATGGCACTTACATTAAGTAACTGATGGCACTGGGAGTAACAACAGAGCAATAAGCACTATTGGTTTGTAATGTCACAGTGCCCTCTGCAAAAGCTGTGTTGCTGCCAGGGAGGGAAATGTGGAATGTGGAGAATGGGTCTGTCTGTCTAGAGTGTTGGGGAAGGACGGCAGCAGCCCAGGCTGGCTCCATAGGAACCTGTGGGGCTCAGACAAAAGCTGGTGGACGTGGTCCAGGATGGCTTCTGGACCCTGCACACAGAGTAAATGAAGGAGGGAGAGAGTTTTGTGTGTGTGTAAGTGGTGGGAGTTCTTGTTTTATTTGTGTGTTGGGGTTTATTACTCCCGTCCTTGTGCAGAACACAAACGTTCTGGGTCACTGAGGAGGGAATTATGACTAGGATGCACAGGCGAAAGCAGAGGACGCCTGGGATATGGGATTCTTAGGAGGTTTGGATGCTTCTGGTTCTTCTGGATAGCTCAGGAGGAACTTGGTCCAGAATTCATCAAAGACAAAGCTATCAGAGGGCACTTGTCATGATGCCTTCAGGACCTTTTCTTTACAGAGAAACCTCAACGTAACAAATGAGTAACACAGCAGACTGATCACAGTCTTCACTTCAGACCTGCACTTCATGTTTCTGACTGTATCTTCCCTAGGCCTGTCTGTAGTCCAGGTACTGTGTGTACATTCCCAACCTGCCATTCATCACAGGCCTAACAGTTGTCAATCTCCAGATATTAAGCAGATAGCCTGGCACTTGCCCAACAGGTACTGCGTGATATCGCAGCTGCCGAACAAGTGCTTCATCAAAACATTTCTGGCTTTTTATCAGCTATTTCAAATCCCAGGTTGCAAATCAGTTGCTTCCTTTTTAGTTACATGGAGGCAAAACAAGATGCACCTGAATGCTTTTAGAAACAATTACTTCTTATACTATTTACCGAAGCAAACATCCCTCCATCCTCAATCCTTCCTCTGTAGGCTGTAACACTCACTCCTTTCTTACTCTTTCATATGCAAACACTATGTTATAATCACTGAGCACGTCAGATAAAAGTAAAATCTGATGTATTAACAATGAAAATATTCTTCTTAATAAAAACACGGATTACCATGGGATTTTTCCTAGAATTATACTATACTCAGTATGACTAAGAGCCTCAGAACCCGTCTCTGAAGGTCTTGTTATTCTGATCTAAGTGAACATCCCATTTTTCCATGCCCATATGCAGGCTGGAGAATGATCTCCTTATATCTATAGTATTTCCTAGGCACAAAAATTCACTAGAATCATTTGGTGAAAGGGAAACTGGCAATGTCTCAGGGTTGATGCTCCTGTGGTCTCTCTTCCTGTACTGCTATTGGAACAAGGTGCAGAGGGAGCTGGTCCTTGGGAGCCTGAAATTTCACCCTAGGAATAGTATTGTGGAAAGAAATCCCTTTGTAGCTGCATGGAGTGGAATGATGTGGTCTCTTCTTGCAGAGCAGCAGCTGTGTGTTCGCGCTAAATGGCTGGTACTTCCATAGTGGAATGGCTGGTAGTTCCATATTGGGATGGAGTCGACCATGGAGCCCTGTGTGATCCATGTATGATAGCCTTTGGAGATTTTTCCTTCCCATTTTCAGACAGCTCCAAGCCATTTGCTGACTCTTGGAAGGTTTCCTAAAGCTGTGAATCAGAAAGCATTGGTGTTAGATGCTGATAGTATCGAATGGGTTACATGCAGTAAGCTTCGCTTGCTTTTATATGTTTAGATGATAGTCCACTAGTGCCAAGTGGTAGCAATCAAAAAACATCAAAACCGGGTATGATGTGGATGCCAGGAAATGCCCAGTGTGCAAAAACATTCCTTTTCTCTTAGGACCCAGAACTCTCACTGTACTGATACATGTCATACAAGAGGCCCCAAAAATGCAATGGTTGTGTCCTACTGAGATCTGAAACTTAAATCAGGGTACAGTCATGGCTTAAGTGTGGGGCTTTTTTCCAGAAGTAAAAGAAACCCAGTAACATTTCCACAATTATTCCCAGATGGATCAACATAGTGCAAAACAGTGCACAGATCATGAGCCATATTGAAGCCAAGTCCATGCTGACAGAGCATTTCCTCATTTCCTATGAGTTAGATGATTTTGTCTTAAATTGTGGACACCAAATAAGATGAGTTTAGCCTTTGCCTTTGTTGCTGAACGTGGCAAACGGAGCTGTGAGTAATGGAGCAAACAGAGCAATCTGTTCCAGAGCCGCCGTGAAATCTTCCATTGTTTGGGGAACGAATCAGCCCATTCTCTGCATGAAAGGGGAAGTCACGCTTCGGAACTTGATTTGTTACAATGATCTTCTTTAATGCATTGCACTACTAGTGACATTCCTGCCGCTCTTGGGGTCCTTTGTGTGCTTTGTCTCAGGTTTGTTTTCTTGCCAGGGAATTGAAACACCTCTATGTGTAAGGAAGTCAATCTTTGATTCTTTCTAGCCCAGAAGTGTGCCTGCTACCACGCTTCAGATCACAGGCAGCGTTCCCAGTGGCACAGAACCAGGGTGTGAAAGGTTTGCTAATGATTCTATCCCATCTTCTCACTGCAGTGTGAAGTTTCACCTTAAAATGAAGGGGTTTTGGGGAGCTCGGAGCAGTGTTTGGAAGGGCACGGCTTCCACCACACTCACATGGTTGCTAGATCGGAGCTGGGTGGATACTTCCTCTAACCTGAGACAGGACTAAGAAACACCTAACTTGTGAGTTCATGTGATTTAATCAGTATTAACCTGAATGCCCCCTCTTCCCCAAGATGTGGTTTTGCAGGGATTTCCTCCCTGGACCATGTAACCCATAAATCCCAGGTGTCCTCTCTGGAGGCTGGAACTGGATCCTGAGCTGGTCCAGCTGAGTCTGTCTCCTTTATCGCTTTTAAAAGGCTCAGAAATGCTCCTGAGAAGCTGCTTCTGATGGGGAAGGGGTTAATTTTGCTCTGGTTTTTCTTGTTTTAATCTTGATTTTCTCCTTGCTCCTCAGAGGAATGTGGGCTCAGCTTCCAAGGGGTTAGGACTAGGCCAGACTCTCTTTTTAAACAAAACCCTGAAATTCCATGGAAAGATTTTACCCCTTTTTGTCTGCTTTTCTGTCGTTAAAAGGAGAGGCTGAGTTTCAGCTGCAGGTCTATTACAGAGGTAGAAACCAGCTCTAAAGCTTGACTCTGGATCCTGATTTCCTCCGAAGCCTGTGCTGAAATTCAGACATTGGGTGGCATAATGAGCGCTGCTTAGGAATAACGCCATGCAGAGATTTCTGGGCTATGCCTGGGCTAAAGTTTGGTGTTAATCTTGTGAAGTGCTGTCTGTGGGGTGTTGTTTCAGGGGTCATTCAGCAGCGTCTCGCCACAGAGAAAAGCACTATTGAACTCCTTGGAAAAGCTATGAAATTTCATACACTGGTTGCAACCCCAGGAGACTAATCCAGCCCCAAACACTATCACTCTTAGATTTGTGTTTCACTCAAGAAGTCATGAAGCAATCTATTTTGCCAGGGGAAAAGGGGAGAAAAAAAGTAGAAAATCATTATTTTATCATCCTGAGTACTTTCCATGTATCACAAATGCCTGAGATCTTTGAGAAATCTCTCAGCTGTGCAGAAAAGCATTGCCCTGGCTGGGTATTTGTTGGGTATTTCTGCTTGTCATTTTTACTTACATACAAATATTAATGAAGACCTAAATGTGCCCTTTTCCTATTGCCCTTTATGTTTTGATAAAGATGGCTCATAATCCTACAGCTGTCTTTTCCCCACTTTAAAAGGTTCTGGCTTCTTATTGCTGTCAGGATAATGCTGCATCATTCCACCTAACCACCAATAAATAGAAATGCAGAGCCATGACTTCTATTCCAAAGCATGCAGGCTCCTTTGTACTGTTTCTGTACATATAAATCTATCTTCCAACTTGTAGCTGTAGTACAACATCTGAATTAAATCATGACTTATTCTTTCTATTAAAGCTGTGTTGTCCTTGCCATTATCCCCTTTTCCAGTAAACGAGTACAATGAAAAATTGATTCTAGCTGTATTGGACTGCAGCAAAATAACAAAAGATGATTGTTACATTATCAAAGCCCTCTCTGCTTCCATAATATAGGAATCGAAACCACCTGCCTTTATCTCCTCAATCAATATTGCACCTGAGTCACATTTTCCTGGAAAACACTTTAAAGGTGTCCACTGTATGTTATTTAGATTTAACAGATGCATTATTCAGGCTGTCTTCATTTGTTTTGATTACCTGAGATTGCTCTGCCATCCCGGTGAGTTATATAAAGCCTGATATTAAATGCCACGCTAGACTAGCGTGTCGGTAACAATATCAGATGACTTCTCTTATGTGAAGCAGTGTGCCAGCCGAACGAGTACACTGGGTGAAATGTATGTGGAAAACTTGTGCTCAACAGGGCCAGTTCATTGCGTGCTGCTCCCTGCCTAAAAGGCAGAGCAGGGCATTAATGGTTGCTAGGACAGAATGACCTCACTGGGAGCAGGTTTGGGAAGAGCAAGAACGGACATTAGAGTCTGCATTCCCAGAAAGGATGAGCCAGTGTTGGATGCCTAAAACTGTCAGCTGTGCTTTACAGCCTTGCTTTTTAATATTGTTAACAGGCAATGCTTAAGAGCAGCTAATTTACTGCATGTCTCGGTAGCAGTCTGAAACTATCGAGCAGCTAGTAAGAGCAGAGAAATAAATGTGCAGCTCTAGAGGCACGGCCATCATTTCAACGTGTGCATTTGCATATTCCAGCTAATGCCTGAAGTCAGATGCCTAAAATTAGTAGATTTATTTGGATGTGTGGAAATAATTGTAATTTGTTTCACAGCAATCAATTTGTGCTGCTTTGATTTCCCTTTCCACAGAATTAAATTATTAAGGGGCAAATATGATTTTCGAGAGACTTTTTATCATTCCCTCTGCTTGAAGTTTTGTCAAGTTTGACATTCCACAACCCAACGTGCAGCCACGAGTAATAAATATTAAAATCCTGCAATCAAATAGAAAACAAATTAAGGATGAGGAACGCAAAGAAATGAGGGACAGCAGGATAGTACCTTGCCAGGAAATGTGATCTTAATGGGGCCCTCTTCGCTTTATCCGCTGCTTATCTGCATCCTTTCTGGATGGCAACGCTGGTCTGAGTGAGGAGGCTGTGCCTCACAGGCTCTGTATGGGGCCATATATGGAGGGCAGGGAGCAGGATGAAGGGTTGAGCCATAGTGAGACCCCACTTGCAGCACTGTGTGCAGTGCTGGTGTCCTCAACATAAGAAGGACTTGGAGCTGTTGGAGCAAGTCCAGAGGATGCCAGGAGGACGATTGGGTGATGGGACACTGGCACAGCTGTCCTGGGCAATCATGGAGATAACTCAACACCGTCTGAGGTTCACCTTGGCTTAGATGAGATCATGAGTGCCAGGAAGCCTTTGTCAAGTGTTTTCAACCTTCAACCAGCAATATCGCTTCGGTACCTTGGCTTTCTCAGCTCTGCTGCCAGGACAGCTTTGCTGGTGGCATTTTGGAGCTTCTATTTCTGATCCCAGCCAGAATGAAGGGAAGAAGAACAAGAAATTAAGTGGGAAAAGCATGCTGGGCTTGGGTAAAGGCTATTCCCATTGGAAGTCGACCTCTGAGCATCCCTCCCTCTGCATGCCTATCTCCTGTACACAGCTGCATGCTTTTGCTGCCATGAGTGCTCAGCAGGCTCTTTCTACACCATGGGGTGGTGGGACGGGGCTTTATACCTGGGTCTGTGAGAACCTGCAGTCTTACTGTCTGCAGAAATGAGCTGCTAAGCTGCTGCTTAGCTCCAGGCCTTAATGCATTCATATTTCCTTGTAAATATAACTACCAGCTGAACTAAAATTTGAGCTTATGATGGGATTCTGGCTTTCATTAAGGAGTTTTGTACCTATTTCAAAAATATATGCAGGAGCATGTTCTGATTATTTTAAGAACCTATGCAAATGTATTGATTTGCAGTAGGAAAAGCTCGCTGTGATGTGTAAATTAAGCCATTTAAATCATCCTGTTTGGTAACTGAAGCACCAGCTCTGTTTACTCCATGGGTTAATACCCTATTACCCACCAGAGTTCTGTAGTTGCCCTTGTGGTCATTGCTGGCCTAAAGGAGCCAGATGGCTGTCCCCTTGGTTGTCTTTACCAGCAGAAAACCCTCCCACTGCTTGGGGTAGGTTTGGTTGTTGCTGTTTTATGGTGGCCCAAAGTGTGCCATCATCCTCAATAGGCAAGGACATGGTGGCCTTGTGTTGGTGGCAGCAGCCATGCCAAGCTTGGCTGTTGATTGCTACAGATGCCTTAACAAATATTTCTCAGCAGGCAGAGTTTTCACCTAAGTACTTCTGCAAAGCACCATTAGGGATGTATTCAGTTTCACTCCCACCCTGAGTCCACAGTGGGGCAGATGGAATTGAAGATTAGACAGACCCTAGGTTTTCTTCATGCCCTTGCACATGAACATTTAGAGGCTGCTTTAAGGATAAAACAAAGGATATATTAACACATAAATCCTGCAGATCATTGCATTAGTTCTCATGCAAACACACATGTGAAAGGGTGCTCAGGCATTGGAACAGACAGTGCTGGAGTCACTGGCCCTGGGAGTGCTCACACACTGTGTAGATGAGGCCCTCAGTGCCATGGGTAAGTGGTGGCCTTGGCAGTGCTGGGGAATGGTTGGACTGGATGATCTTAAATGTCTTTTCCAACCTGGTTAGTTCTATGGGCATACAACCTGTGATCCTTGTTATACCAGAGCTGGGGAACTGAAGTACATACGTGTGCTTGGAAACGTTTGCAGATACATGGGGTTGAGGTCTGAGATAACTGAAGAGTTCCCAGGAAACCCTAGCTTGGGCTCTGCCCTGAAAAGGGATGCTGCAGAAAATAGCATATTAGATAAATGATGTTCCTTTAACAAGTTCTCTTAATCAAAAAGTGGAGATGAACATTTTCTCTGGTGCATTGGCTTTTCCCTTCACCCATGTTTGATGCTACCATCTCACCAGATTCTTCTCACATCTGTTTTTGATTAGCAGTAGAAAAGAAGCACTCAGTAATTGAGGGATTATTCGATGCAGGAATAGTGCACACATCATCCCTCAATGCAAAACCACCCTGACTTTTGAAAGTCTTACACACAATGCATGTGTATTTGCCCATTTAAACAACTAGAGGGTTCTGGGCCAACACAGTGGGTTGAGCCCACTGGTACTACGTAACTCAAACCCATAACAGTCCTAGTAGGCAACGCTGCATCCTTTCAGGGCAAATACAATGCCCTGAAACTTCCAGATGAAAGTGGGGAAGACAACCTCACCAAAACATTAAATGCAAATGTGAAGATGCATGTTTTAGTTCTCACATTTTACAAATGTAAGAGGTGCTGAATTTCACTGACAGCTTTCTTGGCAGCAGGAGAATGCCAAAGATGCACATGCAAATATTTGTCAGAACTGAATTTTCCATTTTGCATGCAGAAGGATTGCTCCAGAAGTGCTGGCATAGTCACTTGCTCGCAGAAGAAAAGCAGTGTCATGGAGCACGTCTGGCCAATCCCAGGAAAACTCTCTATTTTCAATTAGAAATATTCGGATTAATCCATAGAGTAAAAAAGAAAAAGTAAAACATAGCGAAAAGAAAGTCACTGAATATATTTGAATAACAACTAAATTCAAGATGGTGTGATTGGCTCACATATATTCCCTGAGCAAGGAGAGGCAAAATTAATCAGATAAATTATTCATTTTGAATTATTTGTTCAGCTCTGTTTTTACAAGTGGAGGCCTAATACTGCTGTCTGGATTCTGCAGTTCCCTACCAAAGCTCTCCTCTCATGTGTCCTGTTATCCTGAGGGCCACCCCTTTGGCTCTGACTTCTTCACACATGAGCACTGCATTTGCTCCGAGGATGTATTGTCTGTGAAAGAGTTGCTAAAAGCAATTAGGCCTTGAGTAGCATTGAAAGTCTTAACGTGCTCGTTGACCAAAAAGCATTAGAAATGTAATGTTGCCCATTTCTACTAAATCATTGCAACTCAAATAGCTGCTCTGCCTTGGCCTTTGATCAGAATTAGATTCAGGTTAGAATGCATCAGCACACTTACCCCGAGAAGCACTCAGCCCTGCTGTCCTAATTGCACCCCAGATATCTAGACCGTATTTAGAGGATTTAATGGCTCTACTACCAAAAGTCTGTTGGCCTTTATTACATTTATTTTCAGCAGAAAAACTAATCATTGTGTTCTCTGAGATAAATACAGTAATTAAAATATAATTCTTCTTTCTTTGATAGCAATGCGATGTATGGTACTTGTCTGCAGTCTTGTTCCAAGCTCGTAGAGCAGGGGGAGGAGAAAGTTGAACTATTTAAGCACATATCACTCTTCTGACATTAATAATTAGAACCACAGAATTAACTGGGTTGGAAAAGACCTTTAAGATCATCAAGTCCAACCATTACCCAGCACTGTCAGGGCTACCACTAACCCATGTCACCGACATCCTCATCGCGGTTTGTGAACAGTTCCAGGGGCAGTGATTCTATGGACAAGTGGTGGAATGACAATCAATGCCACAGCACCGTCTTGCTGAGGGGTATTTGAAGTGCCAAATGATATGTCCCTGCTCCAAACCTGTGTGTGAGCCTCAGGGCTTTGCTCAGCACCTGGTACTCATGTCCCACTGCCCAGGCAGTGGCTCTGTGGGTCAGCCCCAGCATGGACAGAGGCCGGGGCTGGTGCAGGGGAGGGTTGTGATGGGACCTGTGAAACCTGGAGCAGTACGGTGGGCTCACTTCATAAAAGCCACCAGATGATTGCGAATTTCATTGCCAAACCTGCCTGTGTTTGAAATGCTAAAATGCACCAATGTAAGTGGTGCTGTCAGCTCCCGAAAAATCACATCTCCTGCAGTCTGCAATACTTGTTCTGTTCCATATGTGGAGGGAGTTTTGTGCAGTGTTCCAGGCAGAAAGTGAAAAACTCTGCGGTGTACTGGCACGATGAAGCTATCTTGCATGAATGCAGCGCTTTCCACTTAAAGTGACTTGCAGAAGTGGAAATATTATCCCCATTTTGCTGATGAAGAAACTGAAGCCCAGCGTTTCCTTTGAGTCACATCCAGCGAGCACGGATAAAGCCAAGAATGAATGTGCTGACACGCAGGATTTCCCAGTGCCACCAGACAGGTTGTCTCCACTGAGAATGTTTCATTCTGACTTTTATAGTCATCTCCCTGATTAAAGTAACATCTCACTAACCATTTGATTTCCACAGGGTAGGAAAAAAAGATATATTGTCCACCCTTGCTCCAGTCTGCTCATTCAAAGCAATGTGGTGGGAGACCTTGCAAGCTTTACTTGCAGTGATTAGGCACAGCTAGAAGAGGCTGTGTCCTAAATTAACTGATGCAACCGGTGCATGCACTAAATCTGTATATTTGCAGGTCTACAATATACAGAAGCCAGCGAAATGTGGCTGCTGGAAGCCTTATGTTGTCTGTAAGGAGTCATTACAGCTTTGGTTAGAATTGTTAACAATTCAGCCAAATGATATGAGACATAATTAGGTGAGTTATTGATCGATGCATATTAAGACCGACCTCCATTTCTAGGTTATTATGAAGCGTTACTGGGGCCTCTGAGCACATCAATAAAATCATTTATTTCTTCACATGGATACTAAAGAAGACTTAGAAAGATGCCATGTGCAGAAAGCTGCTTGTGCCAGTAAATTATATTTACATCTGCTGCATATGGATAGGCGGGATGCAGGCCAAGTATATGATGGTAGGAAGCAGCTTGCTGCTTCTGTTTTGGGAAAGTTCATCACGGTTGAGATTTTGGACAAATTGCATTCTGAATCAAACTACAAGAGAGAGCAGTAGATGAGCTCAAAACTTTGCTCCAGAAACTCCATTCAGAATAAGACACCACCTCATGTGCCTTAGCATAGAATTGTTTAGGTTAGAAAAGACCTTTAAGAGCGAGTCCAGCCATAAAATCTTTCCATCAGAGTTTTGAAGGTGTTTTTTTGGCTGCTGATGGGAGGAGGGAGGAAGAGAAGATCTTGTACTGAAATGGATTAAAACACAACCCGTTTCACTCTGAGTTTTGTGTTCAGGAAATCGCAGGCACAGAAGAGGTCCATCTCCACTGCAATTGGGTACAAAAGTATTACAAAGGTATGACAGTCAGACTAAGCCAATGGTGAATCTAGGTTTCCATGCTGGTTTGTGCCCAAACTCAGTATAGACAAGATCAAATAGAGCTTTTGGGCAGAGTGCAAGGTTTGGATGGAGGATACAGATACAGAGGCAGAGGAGTGCAGTGATTTCCCTGGCAGAAAATTAGAGCTGAACCGAGCCCTCCCAGGAAGGTCCCTTTGCCTGGTTTTGCACCTTTTCAGGCTCCTGTCCCACTGCACCTCCCTCTGTGTGGCAGGGAATAACTTGGGGTGATGCCATTGGGGGCTGAGGTCCAATCTCTGCCCCAGTGCTGCCCCTCAGGAAAGAGCTTCCCCTGGGGCAGGAGGGGTCTGGGCAGGGGCTGCAGGGGCAGAGGGCAGCTTTTGCCATCGTTACTTGTGCTTTTTGCTCTGGAAGAGCAAGAAGCTGAACCTGCGTCCTGGTGCTGTACAGGGCGAGTGCGTTCTGACCTGGTGTGTATCAGAAACCCAGTGCAGTCCCTGCCATTGCTTTGCAGTACAGAAAAAGCAGCCTTTTCTTCAAAGAACAAGGTGAAAATTGGCTTCTGCTTTATCTCCAAACCACCTGTGGTTGGCTTAGAGACTTGAGCAAGCAGAGCCACAGCCCTTCAATGCAAGTGATGTCTGAAATGAAGCTGGGTGGACATGGTTGGACCACTCTTCCTGCAGTCCTCTCCAAACTCCTGCAAGAAGCAGTGTGCATGGGGAAAACTGAGCATGGGAATGAGGACAAAAAGGGAGGGCTTCTCTGTTATTATGCTGATATTTGTTAACTTGTAGTTGTTAATACTGGCTAAAAGGGTGTCAAGTGCTTGTTCAGGCTTGGCTGCGGACAGGCTTGCCCAGCAAGCAGGGTGCCTGGCTTATTCACAAAGCCAAAGACACTTACTGATCCCTGTGCTTTCCCTCATCAGGAAGTCTCTGATCCCAGCTCGGAGCATCCTGTGAAGATGGTACTACCATCCTTTGCTGCCCCAGGCCCTATTTGTGGGGTGCCCTGTAGCACACACCTCTTTCTTCTGCAGCTATTTCACTTTATACTGAGTCAATGACAGCTTGGTGTAGTAGATCTCAATGTAGTAGATCACAACCATTGAAGACTTTGCAACTCTAAAATAACATTTTCCTGCTACAGATATGGAATGGAGACTGAAGGTGACTGAAGACCCTTTCCCAACAGGCCAAAGTGAACCTGACTCTTCAGGCTGGAGGTAAAACTAGAGCGAGCCCCACATCAACTTATAAAGGTAAATATGTATTTCACCAGTAAAATGCAAACGTGCCTGGTGTAGTCCCCCCCAGCAGAGTCCTGCTGCTGTCCTTGTTTGTGCCTATCCAATTTTGGATTATGTTTGCCTCTGCGATCTAATGATTTTGACAAGTTAATTGCTGCCTGTTCTTGACAAGGCTGAAGCTACAAGGAATAAAAGAAAGAAGGAAGAATAAAATGCTCCAGCAATGATATTGCACGGCAAGCTACTTAACATATAGAGACTATTGAAAGTGTTAATATCAACGTGTGTCTTTTTTGCCCAGAGAAAGGAACATAACATCTACTCTGCTGAGAAATGACTGAAGATCCTGGAGCAGCCAACTTGTGTGCTGATGGAAAGAGGTCCATTTAAGCTGAAGCAAAGGGCACCAAAGGTAAAACAACAATAAAAAGTCCTAGATTAGCCACTTAAGAATCTGCTAGAGATTTCCTTTCTGGGTCTTCAATACACTGGTTACAGCACCTCAAGTCAGCCCAGAGCAGGTTATGCAGCCAGAGAAACCTCTGGAGCAGCTGATCCTGCAGCCCAGTGTGTCGGCTCCGCTCCATCCTTCCCCTCAGCCTCTCTGGCCACGTTGTTCCTGCTAAACCCTGCTAAGGCCTGAGTTACATTCTACAGGTGGTAAACACTTTGGGGTGTAAATTAAAGGAAATTGGAGAGAAATTGGCTAGAGAAATTAAAACTGCCTCAGGCAGCTTAACTTGTGCAGCGACACATACAGTACTTAGCACCCTAGATTTCATTATTCTTAACAGCAGAACTGGAGTCCTATTTTCACACATTCAATATTCTTGGAGGTTTTTTTCCCCAATGAGCAGACATACGATGTTTTTTTCCCTCTGCCATCAACATGCGTGTTTTGTCCTTTCGGAGGCTTCCTTCAGATTGGAATACAGATTAGTTTTACCTAGGATTGAAAGAGCTCGACTGCTTGGGAAGGCCTCAATCCCTGGTTTTTTATGGAAATGCGTAGCTTTGGGGGCTATGGGGAGCTGCTCTCTGCTTAGCACTTCTGAGAGGAGATCTGTGCAAGACTACACCATCTTCACATCTCTTGGATTTCACAGACAGCGTGAAATAGGACTGTTTGCCATGAAGAAAGAGCATTTCTTAAGTAGGGATGGGCATGCTCCTATGCTCCCCCAGGCCTGGTGTGCAAATCCCTGACAGCATGAAGGGAAAGGAAATATCAAAGCCTTACAAGAGGTAAGGCCCAAACTACCAAGGCCGGTTGTAATGTGCCTGAGGTAGAGGTTGAAGATGTATCAATAGGAGACTAGCAATATCTGAGATGTCTGCTTGTCACTGGGAACAGTGAGGGGGGAAAAAGACTTCCCAGTAAGCCCCATGGCAGGCAATGCACCCGAGGAACTACCCACTGGTGCATGATAGCTCACCAGAAAGCCACTTGCTAAAGCAGACTGGAGGAGGCCAGCCTGGATATGGTGTGTTTTGGTGAGTCTTGTCATAAGCTTTGGTGGGTTGTCAGCATTGCCATTGATAATCTCTCCACATTGCCGCTTCTTGGGTTAAGACAGTGTGTCTCATGAGACCTTGTGCCTCAGGGTTGCTTTGGTCATGGTCTGTGGATGTATTCTGCATGCACACACCTACCTAGATCTTGCTGGGCTCTCCCTTGTTTTCTTCTGAAGCCCTAGAGCCTTTCAGGATAGGATTTGAGCAATGGAGAGCTCATCAGCAGAGAGTCTGCCAGCTCACCAAGCATTGGTGTCTGCTTGTGGGGGGATAAGCAGCTTGCTAGACTCCAGGTGTATTGTGTATAAATCCCCATGGACAGCAAAGGAGGCTTAGAGATATGTGTGGGGCACCTAGGCTTAGGTGTCTTAGTGTGGGACTGAACCTCATCCTTGGGACTCAATGCAGCTGTAAAACAGGGTCTGCTGCCACTTGTCACTGCCTTCACCCAACACGCCTGGGAGTGTGGGTCCCTGCTGTGCATTTAGGCACACTGAAGTGGCAAGTGTCATTGGGCATTTATGGTTAGGGACCAAAATCCTTCTTTAATTGCGCTGGGACCAGAGTGGATGGGTGCTCGGATGTAGAGCATCATCTTCTCCAAGGTCTTCTTCAGGTGTCTGGGTCCTGCTGCTCATTGAATCTAAAGCCTCAGCTGCTGGGATGATCTGGGCATAGCTCATCTCAATAATTCTTTGCTATTGCAGGGGGCTTAGGCATTGCTGACAGCTTTGTCTGTCTTGTTCTCAAGCAGTGGAGTACAACTTAATCTGAGGACTTGAAATACATTAGTCTAATGAAGTCTTTGAGTTTAGTGCACGGGTGAAATGTAGTAGCGTAGACGGTACAAGAGGTCAAACTGGATGAACTCATAGTCCCTTTTGGCCCTAAATGATGATATTCAAAGAATGATTTCTAATAATGAATGCATTTGTAAAACTTCGATGCCTTCTCATGAATAATCTGCAACCAGAAAAACAACTTGTTTTGTTAAGCAGACTGCGACAAACAGTCCTTCCAACTTTATGCTATGCAGACATGTATTTTTGGATATTCTTTGGGGGAAAAATCTACTGCAGCCAAATCTACATAACCTGCGAGGGAAAAAAGAACCTGAAACAAAACAAGAGATATGTGTAGATTATGAAAGGTAGAGAATCGAGTTTGAATTCTAATGTAAATGTATGTCATTATCAGTAGAGATCGCTTGTAAAGCACTATTTTAACTTGAAGAGCTAAAACCTGGAATATTAAAGCAAAAGTCTTTTTCCGTGTGCATTTAGAACAAAAGCTACCCTGTCATTAGAAATGATATCTAACAGTTGGATGAGGGTTGTTGTTTTCAGTGTTTAGTTTAAACACAATAAAGATGAGCAAAATTAAAACGTGTTCACTGATGCATGAGGATGAAGTCAAGATCAGAAGTACCATTTCCTAATTTTTAGATGTATTCAAAGGCTCTTCCTTTGTATTAACTCCTACAGATGTTTAATGAATGCTTAAAACCAAACACCGCTTTCCCCCACACACCCCCCACTGTGTTCAATGCATTTCATACAGGCAACCTGATAAAAAGAGTATCTGGGAGGAGGGGAAGGCAAAATCAAAGTTGATGTATCAGAACATCTACTGCATATCTAAACAGAATGAAATCTGAACTGTGTGGGTGTTTTCACTTGTTTTAAAGAATGTTCATTGATTTTAGGTTTATTATGTTTGGAATTGTGGTACGTTACACAAAGGCCATTTTACTGATCTTTATGATTCCATAAAAGCCTACAACAATTTGGAGAAAACTGGCTGCACTGTATTTTTTCCCTTTGTTTCTGCTGTTAGACTTTATGCTTAGCTCTAGGTATAATGAATACTTGGAGCTGAAAACAATAGGAGCATTGCTACAGACTCTGAGGCATCCAGCTACAGGGTGTATCCTGGACTGTTCAACAGAGATACCTGGTCTGGCTATGTGTGGAATTACCTACGGACAGCACGAAGCTGATGTGAAATGGACCTGTAACAACAACAACTGCAGAGGAAAGGGTATCATTATCTAGCAGGTACAAGCTGGTAAAGATCTGTGAGCAACTTTCCATGAGGTCTCAGAGATGCTATGCCCTGTTCTGATGAGATTGTCTCCTACAGCTTCCCGTCTGACAGTTCACTTCCCGGTGTGCTCTTGGAAAGGATAAGCCTGATGAAAAGGTGAGCCAGTGTCCAAGCAAAACTCTCCTTTTGCCTTAGAAAGAAGTGCATTGTAGTCAGAGAAAAAGTAAGACACGGTATCTAAGAGCGTCAGGTACAGCCAGGGAATGGTGGGAAGGACTTGGAGCAGGGGAGTGGGAGTCCTGAGAGTTGGGGTCTATTTATAACTCTGTAGAGATCCCACTGTGTGGACTTGGGCAGAATGCTCCAGATTGAGAATATCAGTAGCGATACATAAGACCCCTGTTGGCTTCCAGAAGCTTTGAAGTATGTTTGAACCAGACTTCAGTGGCTCAGTACGTACTGCACTACCTGCTTGTGTTCTCCCAGGCTGAAGCGCAGACCTCCTGCATGGAGCTGTCAGGACAAAGCTTTTTCTCCCCAAGACCCAGAGGAAGCAGATCAAGGGTGCCAAGATAGTGGCTTTTTGTGCTGAGAGACCGGACTGCCATGAGGTGAGACCTCTTGAGCCTTCCCTTCTGGTTCTGCAAGGAGCTGGCAGTCAGGAGAGCCTCAACACCAGCCACTGCGGTGTCTGCACCCAACCAAATCCATTGTGTCCTTCTTCTACAGGTGGGTAGCTGTGTGGGAAGTCTTTACTTGCAGCACTGTGTGCAGTTCTGGTATCCCCAACATACATAGGACATGGAGCTGTTGGAGCAAGTCCAGAGGAGGCCACGAGGATGATCAGGTACTGTAGCAATAGGACAAGGGGTGATGGGTTCAAACTGAAACAGGGGAAGTTCAGGTTAGACCTAAGGCAGAAGCTTTTCCCTGTGAAGGGGGCAGGGGATTGGAACTGGATGATTTTAAGGTCCTTTCCAACCCAAACCATTCTGTAGTTCTAAGTCAGCAGTTCTCATGCAACAACACAACAACATGCTTCCACTATATTTTCCAAAAGAGACTCTGCAGGCTTCAGCCTGAATGCATTCAGCCATGAATAGAGCCAATGTATTCAGCCAATACATTTAGCCATGAATGTATTCATGACTTCCTGTATATGAAGTCTTTCAGTCTTTCTCTGTGTTGTGTTCTTCAAAAATGCTCCATTTAACCCCAAAACAATGAAGTTGAAGGCTATGGGTTTGCTTTAACTGACTCATGAATGAATTCTTCATCACCACCTTGTTCCACTCATTGCCAAAACAAGCAGCTTGTGCTTCAGGGAGAGGATGGGCCACCCTAACTGCAGTCTTTCAGCTGTAATTGTTTAATTCATTGAGAAAAGCAGTCATTCTGTCTGGTTTGAAAGGCTCCAATATTCAGATCAACCTTCACTTTTTGAAGCAGTTTCCTTACTACATGGCATTTACATGTGCACAACAGGGTGCTCAGTTTCCTTTATAGACCCTTGCTATTTTGCAGGGCATGTGCCACAAACCCTACATAATTTTGCGTGATGCTGGATAAGCAACCCTGGCTTATGTGAGAAATAGCCTTACCTCTGGTGATGTCCCTTTCTGTGGCCAGTCAGAGCTGTGGCACGTGTGAATTATGTTCTTAGACCGGCGTTGGTCTGCAGGTACAGTCAGAACCTGGATGTGTGAGTGCTGTACGAAAGGACACTCTTCTCTTTACGTAGAGAGCTCCCATGGCTTTTCCCTTGCTGGGAATATTGCTGTATTCTGTGGCTGTCTGAGAAGCCAAGGATGGGAAAGCGCTGGTGCAAATTCTATTAAGCAGATTTCCAGGGTGCTGGGGTTGGTTTTTGTTGCTGGCTGGGTTTAAACCATGACACGACAACATTGTCCTTCCTATTCACTTTTGTATCCTTTTGTATGCTCTTCGAAAGGCATGATGCTACGGAGAGCATTAAGAGGTACTATTTGTGTTAACAGGATCCAAATACCCTGTGGCTTTTAGTCTCAGTTTTGCACCTCTATTTAATTGTTCCCAGATTTTTGCGCCTGACTATAATTTACTGTTGGGTGTGAATGTCAAGATGTAGCCGTTTAGCTCACTGATTTGTGGGAGCAATGAAGTAATTTTATGCCTAGGTCCTCTCATTTGTACCTGCCAGCAATGCAGAGGCAGGCTCTCCTAATCAGGCATTAAAAGTTCTTTTTGATTAATCTCTGACTTTGCTGAAGACATTCCAGATTTAAGCTACTGTAATTCATTTCAGGATCAGACCCATTAAGTGTTTTCCAATGAGTAATATACTGTGTCATTCTCCTGCTATTAAGTATTTCTAAGATCGCAGAAGGATTGATGCAGATCTGGGAGATACATGGCTCTAGTGCCTCCACTCTCCCCTTCCCTGGCTTTCCAAGATTTGTCTCCAGGTGAAATTTCTTTATTCCTATTTCTTTCCGTGTTCAGCTGGAAGCATTCACGAGCGGTGAAGTGTGATCCTGTCGATACAGTGCTCTGTGTGGCCAGGCAATCAGGACAGAAATAATTAACGCAGAAAGCAGCCTGCCAGTATCCTGCTGAATGAAACTGGAAGGAGTTCAACTACAAAAAGATTTCTTAGCTTACCACTTCTAGGGTACACCTAGCAATAGCCATTTGGAAGGACAACTGCCAGCTTCCATTTCAGATTGCTTGACAGCGCTAACTAGAGCACTAAGAGCATCACTCCATGTCAGCAGGGGATGCAAGCCAGATTTGGGATGCAAAGCATTAGTTCCGGACAGAAGAAGAGATCAGAGAGGGGATCGGGTGCTGCTCTGATGTGGTGAATTTCTCTGAACACAGGAGGAAACGTGGCATGAGGAGTGTCTCTCATTTCCAGCCTTCCACCACATCCATGCTTCCAGCGCTGTCTGTCCTGACCTGTCACCATGCAGGGTCGATGCTGGTCTCATGGGCACAGACACGCACTGTCACCCAAGCTGTGTTGTGGTGCCAGTCTATGTAGGGTGACACAGGGAAGGAACTCCTGTCAATCTCTGAAGACCATCCTCCCTTTCTTCTTTCCACCAGATTCAAAGATGGTTGAGGCAGCGTGGAACAGAACAAATAGTGGCTGTATAGATTAAGAAATGTTCCTTAGGATCAGGGATGTCTCCTGATGGAGAGGCTATGATCCCCTCTTCTACCATTGTACTGGCTGAGCATCCACAGCCAGGTTAAATCATAGGATCCACTAGGTTGGAAAAGCCCTTTAAGCTCATCCAGTCCAACCCTTACCCCAGCACTGCCAAGGCCACCACTAACCCATGGCA
>JANHGB010049508.1:2672-20940 GCA_026283785.1 Coracopsis vasa
CTTGTCCTGTCCCTACAGGCCCTTGTCCAAAGCCCCTCTCCAGGTTTCTTGTAGCCCCTTTAGGCACTGGAGCTGCTGTAAGGTCTCCCCTTAAGGAGCCTTCTCTTCTCCAGGCTGAACAAGCCCAGCTCTCTCAGCCTGGCTCCACAGCAGAGGCGATCCAGCCCCTCAGTGGGTCTTTGTGACCTCCTCTGCACCTCTCTGGAAGAGAGAAAAAAGAAAAACAAGAGGAGGAAGAGACCAAAACAGTCCGTCTTTCCACTCGGTTTTGCTATTTACTTTCTAAAAAGAGGAAAACCACATATTCTGCCACAGAGCTGGAACTAGAAAACCAACCAGAAGTCACCCAGTTTCCTTTTCTGGCTCAGCATAACTTCTAGGTACTGACTAAATCAGAATGCACTTTGTGACACAAAGAGCCCTGCTTTTTCCCTAGCCCTTTCCTGCCTGGCATAAAATCATCACTTGGTAACTGGCTTCAATTGCTGGTTTTATTTTAGACCATTCTCCACCCTTTGTGTGTGAAATATCCCCTTTCAGCCCGGTACAGAAGATGCTTTCTAACTGAACTCATCAAAAAGGTAATGCTTCTTGTGTTCCTTGCAACTTAGTTATCTTTTTCCTTGAAAAGAGGCCAGTTTGACCTTGTGTAACAACAAGCCACAGCATTCAGAGTAAAACATAATGGCAGAGTGTATTAAAACATGACTTAATGTATGTTTCCTGTTTCACAACAATTTGTTACCCAAACCCAGCCTGTTCTGTCTCCTACAGCATGAATCTGCCACAGCTGAGCCCTTAGATGAGCTGTACGATGCACTGGCAGCTATTTTAAATGAAGAAGAATCTACTCACTGTTACAAACACTACTTACTGGTAAGAACTAATGCTGCAGTGTTATAAGTCACTTTAATCCTCTGAAGTAAGCAATAATTGGCTTTAACAGTAACCCCTGGAGTGCTTCCTCCCTTCTCCCAGGTACTAATATTGGTTGTAAACTGTAAAGCTCATGTCTCTGCTGATCCACCTTGGCTGCCTTGTGTATCCTCAGCCTACAGGAGAGTGTGTCACCCTTTCTGAGAGTGTGGCAGTGATATCTGAAGGAACCACGGGGCTTGTCACGTGGGAGGCTGCTCTGCACCTTGCCGAGTGGGCACTGCAGAACCCCTCTGGCTTCAGGAACAGGTACAGACACAAGCATGGACAGAGCGATGGGGAGAGAGGTTTCACAGTGTGAGTGAGCCACACAACTGTAACTTAGCAGTGTACCTCCAAAAGAACCACAGTGACTACACCTTCTGACTGCTGGTAACTGCTGCTCTGGTCTGTTCTTGACAGTCAGATGTTAGAATCAAACTTGAATCCAGCAGAGGTGGATTGAAGTGCTTTTAAGACAGGTTTTAAGATCAAAGCTGTCACACCATGTGGTCTGACCTGCTCTGTGGAGTTGGCTGCTCAATTTCAGCTACGGCAGTGTCTAGTGAGTAACTACTGCACTCACTGTGTGGTGAGGTTTATCCCGTCTGCATTTATACAGTTGATGTGCAGGTGCACACGTCTGATCTCCTCCTCTGGGCTTTGTTTAGAAGCAGGTGAGAGGAACAGGCACTTCTGAGGAAATATCCATCTAAATTAATTTAAAATATGGAACTCACAAGGAAAGGAACTGTGCTACCTGAGTGTCTGTTTCTCTCCACTGAGTATGAAAAGAGCTTGGTTAGATCGAGCCACCCATGCTGCAGAAGGCTAAAACCAGGTGAGAATATGTCCTATCCCCATGGTGGGAATGCTTTGTACCACACACTAGGGCAGTATTTCAAGTGATTAATTTTTATCCTTACAATGGCTTCTTCAGTGTTCACCAACTGTCCCTGTTATCTGAGACAAAGCTTAGATTGTAGGTGGTTTGATTTCCTAACTCCACATAGAGTCCTGCTAAGTACTTCTTTACCCTTCAGGACAGTCTTGGAATTAGGAAGTGGGATCGGCTTCACTGGAATTGCCATCTGTAAAACCTGCAGTCCCAAGACATACATATTTAGTGACTACCACCACCGTGTTCTCCAACAGCTGAAGGAAAACATCTGTTTGAATGGCTTTGTCCTGGAGCCTGAAGCTGCCCAGCATATCCAGCTGGAATCTGGAGGCCAGAAGGCAGAAGGAGCAAATCACCAGAACCCGAAAGTAATTGTTGCAGAACTTGAGTGGGGCTCAGTTACAGAAAAACAACTGTTGGCTCTTCAACCTGACGTCATCATTGCAGCAGGTACCTTCCCCCTGGTTATGCCTCACGGTGGGTGATCGCACAGGTTAGAGGGGGAAGCACAGAGGTGTCTGTGTGTAGGATGTGCTCAGCCCAGTCTCAGTCACTGTGTCTGGAGGTGTGTGGCAGATCTTCTTCCAGTCCGTTTCATCATTTAGTCTTTCCAGATGTTCAGCAGCTGTGTGTACATAACATTAAAAAGCAAATTATTTACCCCTTCTACATTTTAAGATCCAGAAATGGATGATAAATCCAACACTGCTCAGAGCCTCATCAATACTAACTGGCAATGATCAATACTAACAGGCCATCTTGGCATTCTACTTGGGGATAACATATTAAACAAGCAACCAACCCACCAAAAAGCCAAATCACAACCCCTTATTGTATCTCCTCTATATATAAATCTGGAGGAATCATATAAAAAAACCTAATACTGCAAAATGTAGCAATAGGAACATCTCTGAGCTGTAGCTAGAGGATTTTACTCCCTCATCTGGGGCTTTGCAAAGCAAGAATTACCTAAGAATTCAGGTGAAATATGAAAAATATTCTGCCTTTGTCATTAAATGTTCACCTAATGCATTAAATATGTGAATCTTATAAAATAGAGTTTGAGTGTTACCTCATGCCAGCTGTACTGTAGAGCCCAAGCTAGATTCCTGAAGGCAGCTCAAACCTGGAGGTGATCAATACGTATCTACTGTTTGCTGTTAGTAGTTGCTGAGGGTGTTCCCTTACTATGTTGTACCAAAACTTGTATCTACAACTACCTGAAAGGAGGTTGTAGTGAGGTGAGGGTTGGTCTCTTCCCAAGTAACAAGTGATAGGGCAGGAAGAAACATCCTCAAGCTGCACCAGGGGAGGTTTAGACTGGATATTAGGAACAGTTTCTTCCCCAAAGGGTGGTCAGGCATTGGAACAGGCTGCCCAGGGCAGTGGTGGAGTCACCGTCCCTGGAAGTGTTCACAAACCGTGTAGACAAGGCCCTCAGTGACATGGTTTAGTGGTGGCCTTGGCAGTGCTGGGGAACGGTTGGACTTGATGATCTTAAAGGTCTTTCCCAACCTGGTTGATTCTGTGATTCTAATAGTTTTTCTAAGCATGCTTCTGTTAGAAAAGCAATCTGTTGTCAGAAACGTTGTCCCCATTGCAAGTACTTGTGTATCAGGATTAAAATGCCTCTTAGCTTTGTCATGTTAAGTGAAATAGAGCAAGCTGTAGACTCCCGTTGCAG
This sequence comes from Coracopsis vasa, assembly GCA_026283785.1. Taxonomy (NCBI): domain Eukaryota; kingdom Metazoa; phylum Chordata; class Aves; order Psittaciformes; family Psittacidae; genus Coracopsis; species Coracopsis vasa. The sequence continues at coordinate 6,173 of JANHGB010049508.1, forward strand.
GCCAGCCTATGGTGCAGAGGTGCTGGGGGTAACATTGGAGCTGACACAGTGTGCAAGTATGGTGCAGCCAGGCTGGGCCATGTTTGTGTTTCTGGGTCGGAGATGGTACAGATGTGAGGTGCTGTGATGTGGTGTGTGTACGTCTGTGCACTACAGCCCTGCTGCTTGCTTAGAAATACACATGGAGTGGTGACAGCTCTGATTTGACTTGTGGGGAGGAGTGCTTTGAACCATAGAAGGCAGGCTGATCACCTTACCCCAGGGTTAATATATCTCAGTGGGTTTTTTCTTTTGCCAGTCTCTGTGCTGGGAGCTGTGATGTGCTTGTGTGGTTACAAATATCCATCAGGAATCCGTGAGGATTATTGGTTTTACTTGTTCATTTAATTAATGTCTTGTCTGCTGATTTAGGACTGAGTACTTCAATAAACTTCTCAGAAAGTCTTCAAATTTGGCATTTCTTTGGCAATGCCAGGGATTGATGGAATCTGGAGAAACTGGAAATACAGAAAGTGTAACTGTATCCTAAGAAAATACAAGACCACAAAGGGGAAAAATAATCCAAAGCCTAATTTCAGAGGATAAAAGGGTGAGAGTTCTCATGATCTGTAAGGGGGAAATGAAATGGGGGGGGATAAGGGAGGAAGGACATTTTTCATTGGAATATCAGTTCCTACATAGGCTCTTGGGTTGGCAGTTCATGCTGTGCAGTGAAGGTGATGGTAAGTTCTGCTATACAGTGTACCTGCTTTCCCAAGTCTGGGCTGAAGTGGAAGAGAAGCAAGGTGGGAACCCAGCATGGCTCTATTGGACTACGTGATTGAGCAATGGCTAATTTTAGACACTTGTTTCCGAAACATCCTGCCCGTAGCTTGGCACCCATCAGACTTGTTCTGTCAGGAGCACTTTCCAGCCTCAAACTGTGTTCCCAGGCTGAAGAGCTGGCATGGCAGTCACTTAAAAAGCAAACTCAAACAAACAGCAGCAAGTTTCTGACCTCAGGCTTGCCTCTCGCTGCTAATCTGATTCCTTTTAAGGGCAGGAGCTGGTGTTTAACGTGATTCCTAGTAAAACTCTGTGTGGAGCTCAATATGAGAGTGTTGGGTTTTGCTGGTCGTGTCCTACCAGCCCATATCCACTTCTAGAAAAATCTCTTGATGTGTCTTTTGCTTTCTCTATGTTGCCACAGAGCTGAGCATCGCTGACATGCCTTTTTAAGGTTAGGTTCATGTCCAATATGAACAAGGAAGTTTAACTCTCTCGTGGGTCACTAACAGTTCATTTTGACCCCATCTGTCTTACCCCTTCCCATCTAAATTAACCTTGCGATAGAGAGGAGCTTCTGAATATGAATAGTGAGTCAGAAAACCTGACTCTGAGTATTCCCAGAGCACCTTCCTGCTATGATACAGCCCTGAGAGATGGAGATGTCCTCTCAAAAAGTGCCAGTGATCTGCAGGGGGCTTGGTTTTGCTCCTGCAAACACTGCAGCAGGGCTGCTGCCTTGCAAGAGTTTGTCATAGGCCAGCCAAGTGGAGTTTGTAATACAGAAATCAAGCAAGGGAAAAAGTGCCTAATCCCTTAATATGATGCAATGACCTCGAGGGAGGAAAGTGGCTTAATGTAGTAACCCTACTGGCCTTGGTCCAGAAGTGATCTTAAAGGAATACATAAATATTGTACCTTTTCTGAGTTTTGCTTCCTTGCTTGCTCTGGGGGAATACTTTTTGCCAGCAAATGTGGTATTAGAGCTTTTATTCATCCAGAGACTGGTGGTTTTGCATTAGCAGGTAGGTTATGAAGCTCAGCATGGCAAACTGCTTTAGAGGATGGGGGAGTGTGTTTTATGCCAGTGCTGTAGTGCCTTCATGGTGCTTTTGCTACGTGTGTGCTTGGGAAGCGTAGGGTCCTGCAAGGGGGTGATGAAACCCTCTGTGGAGGAGCACAGAATGAGGAAAAGTGGTGTTCATGTGGAGAAGCTGCTCAAGGACTCGGACCTTCCCATGGCAACTTTGTGAGCAGCGAGAAAAGGTCTTCTCTGCCCCTTATCCACACCCATCCTGCTGTGGAATTCCTGCATGGGCATCGAGGATTCCCAGTGATGTCTTGGGCAACACCTAGGGACTAGTGGAAGGGAGCTAAAGATGAATTTGAAGTAGCCGTTATTTCTACCATCCAGTACATCATGGTTCTCAGATCTTTGCTATTATTGATCTAATGCGTAACTGTCTAAAACACCTTTTGGTGTGTATTTATTGCACATACTCTCTGGTGGAGGTGCGCTGTTTGGTTTGTGACTGGCAGGGTTGGTTGCACAATACTGTTTATGCTTCCTGATGGCTGGAGGAACATGCAGCTGCCTCTGGGATGGATATTGGCCAGTATGAATTTAAAGTTTACTTTCCATGACTGACATTTGCTTTCTGAGAACTCTGTTGCCCGTCAGACTCGATGGCTCAAATGTCTGTGGGAAACCGGTGGTGGTATGTGAATGTGGTCTTGGCAAGTTAACTTTAAAACCAATGTTCAGTGGAGGAAAAATGAAGCATTCCTGCATTTTTTTTTTTTTTGCTAGAGTGAGTTTATGAGCTCATTTGATCCTCTTTCTGTCACATTTTCATGACAATGTTTTTTCTATATCTATATCTCTATATTGTATTACAATTCCTGTGGTCCCTAGGAAGATCTTTAATTATCGAGACCTTATAAGCAGCAAACACTTAAGGCAAAAGCAAAGCTATTAATTGTATGCTTCAGAGTCACAGTTTTTCTCCCTGAAAAGTGTATCATCTTAAGATAAGCTGCTGCTCTCCATCCTCATTCTTGGTCCATCTGCACCTCTGCTGCTGCTGGTAACCTAAGCACCGAAATGTTGCTCCTTATTCACAAATGTGTACATTGTGAATGGACATCAGCCTTGCACAGGATCCCTTCCTGTAAGCCCTGCTGAGGTGCCAGAATCCTTTGGGGCAGTGAGAGCCTGCTGAGCCAGCCTCATGAGGAGCCCCGGGTGGACCACAGTGTTGCTGAGAGCCTCCCAAGGGAGCAGCAGCAGCAGAGGAGGATCCCCTGGGGACAGCAGTTCCGCTCCTGCCTTTGTTAGTGCCAGGCTTCCCGGGAAGCAGCAGCGTTGGAAGGAGAGCTGCTCTTCCATGGTTCCTGCTAGTGCTGGAGGTTCGGAGCACTTGCCATTGCTGCGGGTTGGGCCCTCTGCTATGCTACACTGGCTTTCTGAATTGTGAATTTCTGCATTCTTCATACTTGGGCTATTTGCAGCCCAGTCAAGCATGTTCTTATTGCTGTGGATGCACTGCTTCTGTTCTTTGGGTGGAAAAGTGTTTGAGGGGGGATTGTGTAGTCTGGCATCTTCTTACCTGTTTCCTTTAACAGTCTGAAACATTATCAGCTCTGAGTTCGGTTGAGTATTGCCTTGTTCACATATTATGAAGGAGGAAACAACTTACTTGACTGTGCTCTAGATCAGTCAGTGCTGTTAGCATCCCTTTCAGTTTCTCCCTCATTTGTCTCTTAGCCCGCTCAGCTGTCCCACTGTGCTGTTTGGGGAGAGGGACTTAAAGGCATGACCTTGTCTCAATTCATTACTTTGTTAGTTTTGGCATTCTATGTATTTTTAAATATAGCTTTTCCTTTTATAGGATTAAGTATTTCTGTTTTAAGAGCTTGTTGAAACATACATTTCCCTGTTCTCCTATCTTAGGCTTGGCAGCTGATCAGCACAAGGCTGTAGATCAGAACTGACTTCTGGCTCCTTCAGACACCAGTTAGGGGCAATGCTGGAATGGTTTGAGGTGCTGACCAAGGAGATGACTGGGGATGGTGTTTCTGTTAAATGTCAGTTCCAGCTGTTGCTGGAGAATTCAGGTTTGAGAGGCTGCGTGGGTCCAGACTCTGGAGAAGAGAGGGACAAGAGCAGAATTAAAAGCTTTTGCATTATACCACACCCTGACCCTTTTCTTTATAATGCTGCCATTTAAAGATGGAATGCCTGTCCAAGGGCTGAATTTAATATATAATGTTGTTTTAGGGCCATCCATCCATCTGATACAAAGCAATAAATACAAAATCTGTCTGAAATGACAGGCCGGCCTCTCTGCTCACTGGCCGAAGTAAATGTGCTCGTACTGTGGTGTGATAACCTGGCCAGCCTTAACAGTGGATTCCAAGAATCACAAGTTTATGCTCTGTCAGCCAGTGTGAACATCCATCCATCAACTATTCCCCTCTTGCTATACCTGTAAAACAGAACCAAGGAGGCATTAAGAAATGAGTGGCAAAGGGAGATTATCTGCCTTGATACATGTATTCTCTAGGCTGGAGACAGAGAGGTGGGGTGGTTGTATTCCTGTGGTCTCAAAAGATCACCAGAACACCACCTGTGAACCTTCTTGGATCTTAAAGGTCCAGAATGGCAAAGAGGAGTTCCTTGTCCTCATTTTTTGGTTATACTTTGCTCTCCAGCAGAGACTGTAGCTTGGAGTTTTCAAATTTTGGGCTACTGCTTTTTATAAACCAAGAGCAGTTTATTAAGCAAGACCTGGGCTAGTGCTTGAGTGGCCCTTTGAAACAGTAATATTCAATAGACAAGCTTTCCAAGGAGAGTGATCCTGACTTACTTATTGCTTATTTCTCCCAGCAAATGGCACCCTAAGGCGCAGGCATGCTCAGGGCTGTGCACATGCCAATTAAAAACCCCAGGCCTGCAGGGCTAATCCTGCCTCCTTGCTGCATTGTGTGGCTGTGGGTGCTCAGGTGGCATCCTCCTTTCTGGTCTGAAAATCCACAAACCAAGGCTCCTTTAATCTTAAAGGGTTTCTGCAGTTTCTAACACAGTTGAAGGTGCCCTCATTGAATTCCAGTTTCATTCCTTATGCCCCCTTTCAGGGTCCTTGTTGGGACCCAGTACTTTACTGGTCTCCAGCTTCCCAGCCTGCAGAGTCCCATGGGATGTGAGACTGTGTGGAGAAAGGAAGGAAAGGCACTTCCTTTGAATGGACAGGGGAACCAGGGTCAGAATGAGGGAGCCTGTGAAAGTTGGAAAGTGGGAGCAGGGGATTAAGTTCAGAGAAGGGGGCATCAGCTGGGGGAAGAAAGGATTTTCTTTGGTCTGGGCAACTACATCTTAAGAGAGCCGAGTACCCACAGGAGCTCTCTGCAGAGATGTGTAGCACTGGATTCCCAATGTCTCTTTAAGACCTTTTAAAAAGTCTTTTGGGGCTCTGTTGCTGCATGGACAAACAGTCAGATGCTCAGGGTTTTGCTACCCTTTCCCTGCTGAGTTGGTCTCATGCTGCAGGTGGCCAATCTGGGTGTAGAGGTGTGCTAGGGAATGCAAGGAGGGAGCGTCTCCATTGCAAGAGAATGGAAGCTCTGCAATCTGGCCAGCTCTTCCCACTCTTCCTTGGTAATGCAGAGGCAGGCAGGGGAGCTGGAGGGGGTTTCTGTTAGCCAGTCAATCAATCATTTCCCCGTGTTTGTTATTTATCCCCCTGGCTGAGCCTTCCTCTCATCCCTGCCACTCCAGCGATGGGGATTTCTGTGATCTCTGAGCAGCAGAGGCTGGCGGGCAGCCTGGTCGATGCTAGCAGCTCGTTCTCAGCCACGTGAGAGGAGGAACTTCAGCAAGGAGAGATGGAGTTAGAACTTTATTAGGAGAAACTTGGGCATGATTGACTAAAGTCTCATGTTAAGGAGAGCACGCAGGTCTTTCCAGAATTAAAAAATACACATATATAAAACACCTTACAAACAAAAGAAATGGTTTCCCCCCTCTGTGTGTGAATGTGTATGTATGTACAGGGAACTGTACCAAAGCTAATTATGTATCAGGAGCAAGGATTCACAATCCCTTTCGGTGGCCTTAAGAGAGGGAATGGCTCAGTTCTCTCATAACCTTGTCCTGGCCATTCACTCGTACAGTCCAGTGTTGAGAAGCTGTGTCCCATGTCTGAAAGGGCAGTGCAGGGTAAACAACAGGGAGCAGCTTAGCTCTGTTTAGCAAATCTCTTTAGAGGGATGTCAGCTCTGCATTGGGGTATCTGGAGTGGGAGCTGCCTACAGATCTCACCCACCAGACCCACTGTGCAGTGTTGAGCCCCAGTGGCTGCTCTGATTAGTTACAGAGATGGGAAAAGCTGGTCCATGGGTGGTTTCTTACATGATATACACTATGGGAAGGAGTGGAGATGAAGGTGACTTGATGGCAGAACAGGGGCTTGCTGCGAGGACAAATGTCTTGTCTGGCAGGCTTGAGAGAGCAGCCAAGATGTGATGTGCAGGACCTGGAGAGGACTCTTGCTTCTGACAAAAGATGCTGAAGTGTGTTGGTGAGTTAGTGAGGAGAGGACACAGGCCGTACCTGTTCTGCAGATAATCAGAGGATGTTTTTCTCTCAAGTTGGCAGCTGGCAGCACCCTTTCAGCAGCGTTCAAGTTGCTTGCAAGATGAGTTTTAAAAGGGAAAACCCCTCTTTGTTTCCACATGATAATTGCTCTTTTTTACTAGTGAGATATCTGTTCTCACAGGAGAGTTTCTATTTCTGTTAATGGATGTCTTGCTTAGAATTGATGGCATAAGTGTCTTGGGAAAATTCCCTGGTCTTCATCAACCAGTCATCTAAGCGATATCCCCGGGGCCAGTCTGCTGTGCTGACTTAGGAATGAGGAAGGGATTCCAATGTTAGACACGAGGCAGCTGTGCCACGGATGTCCATATTTATGGGGAATTGTTATATACACAATGTCAAAAAATTCAAGTAGGCTTTATTGTATAGGTAAACTGTTATAAAATATCTGGGCTCAGGAGGAGAAAGGGAGGGTTAGAAAGGCTGGGAACGAAGCAGATGAGAAAGTCTTTCAGAAGGCCTACCAGTGTGTTTCTGCTTCCTGCAGGTGAGGGAAGCTTCAGCTCTGTAAAACTGCCAAGCTGATGTGGCAAATGTTGAATAGACACAAAGATGTGAGGGGGTTGAGGTTCAGTCTGTTGAATACAGTGTCACAGCAGATACCTGCTGGTCAGCCTCAGGAGTCTGCTGGCCTGTGCTCTACTAGGCTGAGGATGGTGAATCTCAGATCCCTGTGCATCCCATGATGAAAATATGGCTTAGAGCTTCACATCTTGAGATTGGTGCCTCTCTTCAGTGTGTGTCTCCCAGTGGCTGTCCCTGCCTTAAGCTGTGACAGGCGCTGTCTGCGATACAACAATGATGTTCACTGGAAAGGAGCAAGAGGGTGTTAAAACAGAGCGAGGTTAGTGGCAAAAGTCTGGAGTCCACTTTGCAGAAGGTCTACTAAGTGCTGAGACTGCTCCTTCTTCTCATCCCTCCTGGAGCCATGTCACACAGACAAGTCATCCGACCTTGCCTTGCTGCTGGCACGGCTGGTCTTGCTGAACCGGCGCTTCTCATTGAAGTAGTTCTCAGGGAAGGCGGGTGCTGCACACTCGTTGGCCACCTCTGGGCTCTCCGAGTAGCTGGACTTAATGAAGGGCCCTTCACCAGCAGCATCATCTTGGCCATGGACCCTCTCGGTGGCAAAGTTGGCGGTGTTCTGCTGGGAGGCCATCTTGTTGTTGAAGGGGCTGATGAACTTCCCGTTGGGACTCGACAAGCATTGGTTAAAATCTGGTGGAGGAGTGTACATCTGGGCCCTCTCTGCTTGCGGGGCAGACTCCAGTCTGCCAGGGGCTGTGCTGGGGCTGGGCTTGTAGGATCGGGAGCACCTCTCTTTGGCTTTCTTCCATCCCAGGTGGTACAGCTCGGCCAGGCTGAGGAACAGGGAGAGCACTGCCACAGCCAGCATAAAGACAATGAACACGTTCTTCTCTGTGGGGCGGGAAACGTAGCAGTTGACGGGGTGGGGGCAAGGTGCCCGCTGGCAGATGTACAGGGTCTCCAGGAAGATGCCGTACAAGATGTACTGTCCCACAATGAAGGCCACTTCCATGGCTGTGCGGATCAAAATGCTGTAGACGTAGGTGTTCAGCAGACTGCCCCTGAGTATGATTTTGCCTCCTGATTCATCCCAGCAAGACAGTTCAGCCTTCTCCACCACAGCGGACTTCTGCTGGTAGTACGTGTCACTGTTGTTCTTCATCTCCCGGGCCTCTAGTTCTGCCTCCTTCATCTTCCTCTTCTCCTCCATGCGCACTGTGTGCATCGCGTGGCCCATGTACACCAGAGATGGGGTGGAGACAAAGATGATCTGGAGGACCCAAAACCTGACGTGGGAGATGGGGAAAGCCTTGTCGTAGCAGACGTTCTCGCAGCCAGGCTGCTGGGTGTCGCACATGAAGTCAGACTGCTCGTCCCCCCAGGAGGACTCCGCTGCTGTGCCCAGCACCAGCATCCGGAAGATGAAGAGCACAGTCAACCAGACCTTCCCTACCACCGTGGAGTGTTTGTGAACCTCCTCGAGGAACTCTCCCAGGAAACTCCAGTCACCCATTTCTGCTCACCAGGAGGGGTGAGAGATCTTGAAGGGAGAATCGGACACAGCCTCTGTGGGAGAAAACAGAAGACTGGTTCTAAGTAGGGTTAGGAAATGCTCAACTGGGAATGTGTGGAGTGAAATTATTCATTTTATGTCGAAGGAAATGTTTGCATTTGACATGAAATGAGTAAGGTGTGGTTTGCTGAAAACTTTGTTTCACATCCACTGAAAACAATGTGTTGGGGTTTTTCTGTTATTTGAATTCAGCTACTGAAACAAAGAGCGATCTTTTTTACATAACCCAACTACAATCTGTTAACTGGGCTGCCAAAACTTTGAGGATGAGCCAGATTTATTCTTGGTTCAGAAAGCTCTTTCACTGTGGTCTGCCTATTGCATCCTCTGCAGACTGTGTAGTTAAATCATGTGTCTTCAGACTGCTCTGGGGATTCCTTAATGGGCTAATCCCCTGGGAGAGAAGACTGGAGTCTGCAGCTTGGTCTGAGCAGTGCCTTGGCACTTTCATATGTTTCCTTTGTGTGACACCTGCGCTGACACCTGGGACATACAGTGCCTGCAGCTCTGGGCTCAATGCCACCACCGAAAGAAAGGCAGAGAAAACCTTTCTGTTGCCCACCTTTGCCATAGCTTTTGCTTTGATTTTGCAGTGTCACCAGTTGCAAGTGTTTCATTTACAAATTGCCAATGTTTTGGGGAGTGTAAAGACTTTGGTGAGCTGTGCCAGTCCTGTAAACCTAACCTGCTGCCTCCCTGTCACACCTCTCTGAGAAGGAGCTGCTGCACAATCTAAGTGGCGGATCTCGCACCCTCCTCTTAAGCTCTGAGATGAAATTCACAGTTCAAATTACAAAGGCAAAGAAAAAAGCCTCCTTTGAAGTGCCTCCCAAGGACCAGCAGCTCCTGGGAAGTGCTGTGGTAGGTGGTCTGATAAGAGGAAAGGTTTGGTGGGCTGGTAGTAAGATTGCAGAATGAAGATGTAGGAGAGCCCGTTTCAATCTTGTTTCTGTCTCTGATGGACTGTTTCTGGCCAAGTCACTTAACCTCATGGATGAAAAGAGAAGGATGAGTTTAATCCTTTTTTTGTGGAGCTCTATGGGGGTGCTTGAGCAATCGTCTGATCCAGTTATACTTGCCATACTCACCTTCCCAGGGCATTGCAAAGCTCTCCCTTGTGCATGAGTTAAGGGCAAGGTGCTATAAAGTATGCAGTATTACCTTGCAGATAATATTCTCCCACAGTCTCTCTTTTTGAAAATATAATTTTAATAAGTAAATGAGAAACTTAATAATCATCATAATGAAATAATAAAAGCACTGGACTGTGTAAATCCCAAAGCTGTAGGGACCAAGTTGCTAAGTCTCCTTCTTTACTGTCTCTTGTGTTGTCTTTAAGAGCCAATTATTTTTACTGTGGAAAGAATGTCTGTGGAGAGCAGACACTATTTAAAGCTAAAAATTTACTGCAGCAATATTGTGTAGATTTGCTGTGAGCAAAAGCTGGAGAACAGAGAGATACCCTTGTTGGGGGAACAATATCCCTTACTCTGCTCATGTAAGTGATATAATTTAATGTAGCAGCACACAAAACAATTTATGCCATCTATTGTTTCTGTGTGGTGTCCATCTGCAAGGGTGGATGGCAGAAGATCAAAAGTTGAGTCCTTAAACTCCTGGTGCTGCTGAGATGAGGAAAGGTGAAGATTGCTCAGGTGAGGAGACAGGGAGGTGACCACTTGCTGCCCTATTGCCTATCAGAAGCCGTGTGTATGAGAAGGGCATATGAGGGAGTAAAGGATGTGCTTTGGCTCTCCCCTGCTTCAGCAGACATACTGCAGTTGTGCTGATGTACATCCTGGTGGCTGCTTGGCATATGCAGAAGCTTTCATCTGCTGCTAGCCCAGAACTGGAGGAGCAGTAACACAGAAAATCAGCTAGTCTTTTCTGACTCCTCTTGTCTGCACTGGGAAGTGTGTGGGGCTATCCTAGCTTCTGAAATGGCTTTAGTGCAGTTACTGCCCTCTGGAGAAATTAGCATATGGCTTCATCCTGTGAACACCAGGGGTTCAATGCAAGCAGATAAATCAGTGATGGGGAATATTTACAGGCTGTTGCACTGAAATAAGTTGGTTTTGTTTTTTTTTACCCCAGACCCAGAGTGCAGACAAGGCACCATCCACCTACAGTTCAATGTACAGATGTGTCCGACATCGATATCCTGTACGCGTGGAATATTCCTTCCAGTACAGCATGACTAATGATGAGTGTCCTCATTTTCCCAGGTGAGTTTACGGTGTTTGCAGGTGCCCCTGTTGCTCCTGCTGTTGTTAGCTGGTGGCTACCTTTTCTTGATTCACCTTGCTTGTTAGGGTAAAAATGAACACAGTTCTCCCTGGTTGTGCCTGGGCTGAGTTTTCTTTCCTGCCATGGGCATGTGCAGTCACAAACTGAGCACCTCTTTCCATCGGTTCTACCATGGTCAGGTAGTTTGGGGCTTTGCTATGGCTTGTTTTCCCTAGGGAAGGCTACTAAACCAAGACACTTGCAAATTGTAAAAATCAGTGTGTATGGAACACAAAGTAAAGAAAATGTAAGTGCAAGATGAGTCTGGAAACAAAAAATGTTAATGGATCTGAGAATAATGGTAAATCACCCCCCTCAAACATACACAATGTTTTCCAAGAGGATGTAAATCAGAAGGATCCAAGGCCAGCAGCCACGTACAGCCAGATAATAGGGCCATTTCCTCTGCCCTTTGCTGCTGGCTGTTGCCCTACACAAGCTGTTTAAAGGAGGGGCTGCCCAAAGATGCCTCCTGATCATCCTGCAACAGCTCAATAGAGAGCAGAGGTGGCTGCCACAAGGGGGTAGGTGGCCATAGGAGAGCAGGTTTTGGAAACCAGGAGAAGGACTTTCCCTCCTAGAGCAGTGTTTCTTGTATTTAGTTGTTAGCAATCTCTTCTTGAAATGCCAGATCAAGGGCCTTCTAGAGCAACAGAAGAGAGCATCTCTCTGCTGCCAGCAAGCAAAGAAAGATTGTTGTCATCTCCTGACAGCTTTTCCTGCCTTTGACCTAGCATTTCTCCTCATGGCTTTACTAGTCTTGGGAATTTTCCATATAGCTCCCTTTCCTCATTCCCAGACTACTGTTGTCCTCACATGCTTTGACCTCTCAGTGTGTGCACATCTCTGGCCTTTTATGTTCCTTCTTTGGACTCACTTGGACAAATCTTGTCTCACTCTGGTGTGACTTGGCAAAAACCACCTCTGGGTATATTTGTGGGGTCTCAGCACTGTCTTGACACCAGAGTCATGCATATTCATGCAGAGCTGTGGGCTGTGCCACCGCCTGGCCGTGCTTGTGGCTTGAGAGCTTTCTGCTGGATGTGCACAGTCATGGGATCTTGGCACCGGGAAATGCGTATGTGACAAAGCCCAGTGCAGCCTGGCACTAATCCATCGACGTGGCCGTCCTGGCTTAATCATCACCTGGAATGCTACTAAAGCTGTGGAAACCAGAGCATCACACCACAGGCCAGGCGTGTGGTCCGCTTAGCTCCAGGCTGCCTTGTGACTGCCAAATTCCATGATAAAAATACCCCAGTGGGGTCGGCACCCACTGGTGTGGCAGCCACGGTCTGCTCTCCACCTGTCCCTTTTTGCTTTTCCTATCCTCTTGGTGATGCCACATGCTCTGAAGGACGTGTGAGCATTTTGCATCACTGGTGCTTGCTCCGGCAGGTGCGCTCACTGTGGTGGGACTCACTGGCGTGTTGACAAACATCGAGGAAATTCATACAGAGAGCCAGGAGGGCTATTCCTGTGCGATCATCTTCTTTATATGAGTTTATTTCCCTGGGAATTCTTAGGAAGAAATTTTTCCCCTTTTCAGAAGGCAGGCAGGACTATCAGCAGTGATATAAATAGCTGAGCTCGACACTTCATGCTAACTTTTCCCACAAGGAAGGTGACAGGAGGTCGCCATCTCTGCAGGATGTTTCTAAAATGAAGTGGAGAGCTTGATTATGACACTGGTTCTGCTCTCCCTCGCTGCACTGGCCTCTTGGTGGGTCCCAGGGGCACGTGGAGAGGGTCCCTGAGGAAGGATCCCTTGTGTGGTAGAAGTGCCCTTTCTCGCGAGGGGACAAAAAACCGAAGTTAAAGCCATTTTATTTTTGCCCAATTGATATGTGTGATTTTCTCAACTGGATACAGAAGTGTGTATCTGATAGTTAATCAGGTGTCCCAATGAACTGGAAGTCTGGGGTCCAAGGTGTTTTGAAGAGGCTTACACACCAGACATAGGGCTGTGTGGGGAAAACATGCAACAAGTCCATCATCTCTGAGCTACCGAATGGGGAGGTAGCCATCACCTTTAGGTACAGGGCACATGAGAAGTGGCAGCCCTGTCTAGTGGAGCATCCAGAATTGCTTGTGGCCTGCCTTCCTCCAGCTGTGTCACCTCATACCAGGTCCAGGTCAGTGTGTGGCACAACAGATAGCTGCCGTGGAGGGTATGTGGGCCAAGGTCTTTCCCCGTGTGCTGACAACTGTCAGGCTGCAGCCAGACCCAAGTGGTCCCTACACTGCAAAACTGGCCGCTCACATCTCTACGTCCTTAGGAAGGATGCTTTCAGCTCTGTGCTGGAGGTTAGTTAATGCTGCTTTGCTACACAGCTCTACCTTCACTTAAGGATCTCCAGCCCCCTGTTAGCAGTAGATCCTGTCATCTTTATCTTGCAGATTGTGATCTCTGGGGTACAGGAAGGGCAAACTCCTTGTTCAAGGTCACTGTGTTAGTGGCAGTCTGGGAACAGAGCTCAGGGGTTGCAACTTGCAAACTGGTGTCCTTTTTTGTATGCAGTACTGCCTCTTAGACTTGGTGATAGTGACACAGCACTGGTTCTACAGCACAAGAACATTTGTTTCTACAGACTGCAGCCCTTCTCTCCTGTGCCCCAGGATAACACTGTCTTGGTAACCTGAACAAAATCCCTCTTGTTTTCCTAGACTTCTACAGCAGGTGCACCTGGAAGAACCAGAGGTTCTCTTGTTTGTTTTTTTTTTTGTGCTTTTCTAAGGACAAACATCTTGTTATTGCTGGCAAAACCTGCAGCCATAGTCAGTGCCCAAAAGGAAGAAGCAGACTTTTCAACATACATATACAGTGCTCCTTTGTTGCCAGGACCTGGTCAGGAAGCACATTCTGGGGGCACATGGCTTACAACATTAAAAGATGAATGAAGTTAGAAATGCACTGTCCAGCATGGGTGCAATGCTTTGAATTGCACAGGCTTTTCATAGCTTTGTGACATAGATCGATGCCGAAGCCCACCTCAGCCTGAATTGGCTCCTTTATATGTGTATACAACAGGCACGTAATGACCTGTTAGGAATTTTGTCCAAGCACCATCCCTCTGGCTTCATATATGCAGGCATGTGCTTGTGGTTAAGTTTCTGCCTGAAATAGACCAGTTCTTTAGCCGAATTAGTAACTCTGATCTGCACATGGATCTGGACTAAACAGGCTTTAACAAAAAAAAAAACCAAACAAACCTGGCACATTCCCTTCTAGTTCCTTGGATTCAAAGTCTTGTGCTGAACCAGCATCAGGGAGAGTGACTGTCTCCAGGGCTCAAACCTTGCAGGAGAGGCAAAGCTCTGCGTTAACAGCTCGTGTCCTAGGAGACAGCCATCCAATGCTTCTCGTCTCTCTGCTCCTGCTGAGTTCACTGTCATTTCTGAACAGGTCACACTGGTATCCAGACCACTGGCCCTGCTTGCAGTTGCAGACAGCTTGTTATTCCCTGATGAGCTGTGCTTCCCCTCTCCTCTCCAAATGTGGAAAATCTCAGCGTTCACAAAAAAGTGAGTGGGTGAGAAGATAAGGGAGTTGAATGACCTGTCACACACACACAACCCTGACGCACGGAGACACAGAGAGAGGGAAATCACTCAGCACCTCCAAGCGTGTACATCAGGGATGTGTTCCACACAGAGATAGCAATATTATGTAGAATATTTTCACCTGAAGTGGTGGTGAAGCTGCAGACTCCGGTTAGCTGAATTGTTATTATTTGTCTATCCAGGATTTCTAACGCTTTTTTTGCCCCTGCCCTTGACCAGGGTCAAATTGTGCTTTCATATATCCAAATATTAGGGCCAAGCTCTGCCTGATGTAGATGCAGGAGACCAAGTACAGAAAAGACCTTGAACTCAGATAAGGTGATCTTTCAAACATGCTAAGTTCCATTTGTCAAACACTTCCTCCCCTTCTCTCCCACTGCATTTTCTCTTGAATGC
>JANHGB010049510.1:25120-36909 GCA_026283785.1 Coracopsis vasa
GCTGTTTGCCTCCCCCAGGTACTCTGTGCATGTCATTTGTTAATGACTCATCTCAGACTGGGCTCATTGCAAAGACACCCCCACTCCTATTGCAGCACCAAGCACGTTATTGGCACACCAGGAAAGCCAAACATGCGAACAGCTCGGTTCCCTCCAATACCTCATTCCATTCTCTGTCCTCTACTGCCATCAAACATGGGACAGCTCTTTATTCGAAGTGCTATTTTCTCTCTTGCTTCTTTGCTGATCAAAGGCAGTGTGTACTGAAGCATAAATAAGTTCTTCACCTCCAGCCAGGCTTTGAGAACAGCAAAACCATACAAACTTGAAAACTTCCAACACACTAAAGAAGCTTCAGCAAACTAACGCGACTCCTGTAACTGGCAGGGAATAAACGCCAAGGATGCCAAATTCACATCTATTTCCTCAGCAGACTGTGGCTTGCCGAGGAGCTGATGTGATTTCCAAAGGCATTTGTACTCCTTCTGTCTCTCTGCAGGACTGATATTAAAAGTGGGAAGGCAAGAGAACAGCTAGTGAGGACTACAGAACCTCTCCTCACTATTCAAACCCAGAGAGAAACTGGGTGACAAGTACACTGCAGCTGTCTACACAGGAAGCCAGAAAGAGACTCAGTCCATCTCCATCACACAGATCTATTAGACTTGGGTACACAAAGTCCCAAGGTCCACCTACACCTCCTGAGAAGCTGTCAGCTAAACACTGCAAGAAGCTAGTACAGAAATTAGTACTGCCACTGCTTGGGAAACACTTCCCTGAAAATATAGGGGAAAGCTTCTTGCTCTGGCCTTACCCACTTAACATGCTTCCCTGGCAAATTTCTGACTAACATTTCTAGGGGAGAGAGAGCTGACAAAGAATCAGAAACAAAGCAACTTGACCCAGAGGATGCTGCATGGGAGGTATTTAGATCCACCTCTCAAGATTAAAAGCTGGTGTGCCTGCACTGCAGGAGAGGAAAAGGAGAAGAATTTACTTTCCCAAGTGTACAACATATCCTGTGACTGAGGACTGAAAACATGCAGACAGCAAAGAAGTCTGGTAGCAACAAGGCACAAGCAAGTGCAGGTGAAAGCTGACTGCAGGACTGGAGCACTGTCACAGTCCTCTGCTTAAACAGCCCCCCTGCCCACTCACAGGCAGCCTTTCTCTTTATAGCATGGAGTGCAGTGAAATGCAGGGGTCAAACTGCAAAGCAGTCCTCTGCCAGACCCAGAGGAAGGTATCAACTGGCCTAAGACAGAGCACAGATATAAATCATTCACAGTCAGGCATTAAAAGTGTTTAGGCTCAGGACTCTGAGCTCAGCTACTGGCTTTGCTACAGATCCTTCTGCACAGATTTGGACAAAGATGAACTACTGACAAAATGGAAAGAGTACTTCCCTGCCTCCCAGATTCATCAGCTACATTAGTCAGACCTTCCGATAATGTAACATCAAGTAAATGCTCAAGTGAACAAGTGCTGTTGGATTACAAGCCTAAAGCAGTCTCAAAACCAAGACTCCAGACTCTGACATTAAATCAGCATTTTTAATTTTTTTCTAAAATGTGCTCTTTTGTGAATTGCTGTTTCAATGCCAACCCCACCCTCACCCTTAAAAAAACCCCACACCCTGCCAAACTAGGTGCAAATCACCTGAAGTTAGTCTGTAACAAATAAAAAACACAAAACAAAGGCTGAAATGCTTTAAAATCACAACAATGTACAAAAAAAGGGAGGAAAATACAACCTGAAAGTGTTCAAAATTCAGAAAAACTAGTCAAGTCCATTGCTTCAGCAAGGGATGCTGCTGCGACCCCTGTCAGTGGGTCCTAGGCCCCCAGCCTGGCACAATGCTAAACAGGCTCTTCTCCCATGCACACCACTGTGGCTAGCATCCAAGAAGAGCGAATGCATTACCCTCTGAAGGTGTCAGTGGGGGAAACAACTCACAAGCAGCTCTGGGAGATCACATCACATTCAGAAGAAACAGTTTCTAGTATGCTCCTAACCACCTGCAACAAGGAAGTCTTGAAAGAGCATCCTCCTTCCTGCTTATTGTATTGATGCCTCAGAGATGCAGAACAGTGCTTTAAATCTGTGAGAGATTAAAGGGCTTAATAAGGGCAGTAAACAGACAGTTAAGTAAACAGCCCAGCACTAGATCTCATCTTCACAGAGCGAGGTAGTGTGAATTTCACCCTAGTTTAAAATAGACAGGGGTAGCGAAAAGGCTGAAGACTTCCATGTAAAGCAATTCCTGGCCTAGAAACCTTTCTGTGCTCCCTTTGGGATGAAAAGATCTGTGTTGATGGCTTCCTCGCTCCCAGCCTGGCTTTGGTAGCCACACTTCAACCCTGGGATTCAGACACTTCCTACAGAAGTTCTCCCAAGACCTGATTTAGTACAGCAGCTTCCTCAAGGTTAAGCAGCAATGAGACTGGCTGGGAGGGAGCAAAACTGTCCACAGACTTTTTTTTTCTTCTGTCCTGCCCCCTTTGGTTAGTCCCTTTCTTTAGAAGTCCCTCTTTACAGGACCAGAAGAGGGACAGCCTGAAAATTAATAGGGGCTGCACAGGGTAACTTAGCCAGGTGCTGCTAACTGGAAGCTGTTTCAAGCAGAGTTTTTATTTGCCAGCCTGGAAAGGACTGGCCCAGAACCCACTGAAAAAGGAGACGCAGGCCCTTGTTTGCTCCTCCTGTTGTCATTCCTAGCTGAATGACACTTAGATGGTATGCTCTAGTGACGGCTGGAGACCAGCCCTTTGACTTTGGATATCTTCTTTGTGGGCTGCCTTTGTTCTGTGTGTGGAGGGCACTCTCGCTCTACCAGCTGCTGTTCCATCTCCTGTGCCGACGACGAGGCTGTAGCTTTTAATGTTTTCTTTATGTTTGTGACCTGGCCAAGAAGAGACAATGAATCAGCACCTGCTTCTTCCTCCCCTGGCAGCAGAAACTCTGTTCATAAGCATACTGAAAAATCCTTGGAGTACAGAATGAAGATTATAAAATAAACTCTCCCACCAGAAATATGCTCTGCACTTGAGTTTATTAAAGGTAATGTTTCATCCTCACAGACAGAGTTGTTAATATTTCCAGTCTGGGTCCAATACGGAGTAACTAGAGGTTACTTTTTTTTTTCCCTAAGAGACAACAGCACAATATTGTACCACCTCTCTGACTGGCAGAACAACCTGCTACCACCTTGGTGTAGAAGGCTGCCATTCTGTTGACCAGAAACAGGAAGGACAAAGGAGACTGTGAAAAAACCTCAAACTTACACATAGGACAGCACTTGTAAAGGGAAAATGCCATCTGGCCTAGCTGGTTGTCTAAGCTACAGATATTTGCTAGAAGCAGGAACAGGAATTGGTCTGGTGGGAGGCAGCAGTAGTGCTTCTATTACTCTGGCTGAAAATGAGAGATCCATCACCAGTCACCATATCCTGTCCCCTGGAGCCCTGTAGGGCTCACCAGAAGTACAAAGAGCAACGCTTAAAAAAAACCCATGGGCCAAAACAAGTTAGGGAGTCAGGTGGTCAACTCCAGGTCAAAGGCATCTGCCAACCCAAATGCGCTATGGATGCCAATCAAGCAGCCAAACATATGCTGCTTCAGAAGGCAAACGTGAACCTGCAGGGATGCAATTCTCCAAGAAATAAACCCTGAGAAAGTGTCTCAGGAGGACCATTTTCACCTTTACAGCTGTATTAGCCAAGATTTGTTCTCACAAGTAAATACACATCAGCAGTGACTAAAATCGCGTGCCCGTGCTGCCATCTACCGCCTAGTTGTGCATGGAACAGAGGCAAAGAGCTCCCGGGTCACACTGCTGAAGAGCGTGTCAGAGAGCCCTGCCTGGGTGCTAAACCTGATCCCCCAAAGCAAGGTGCTGAGGACATTTTTGCAAAAGCAATGAGACTCGAGAGATTTTTATTACACTTTCAGGTTTAAAACAAAGAACTGTTTTTCCTTCCTGCCTGCCTGCCTTGTACAAAAGGAACAGAATTGCATCAAAGCTCTGTTAAAAGCACACTTTTTCTAATAAAGCAATTCGGGAAACCATAGCTAGTGCAGTCATCTAGCCTAAACTTATAACAATTTTAAAAGAAAAGTTCCAACCTACTAAAAGTGGGCAAATTTGGTATTTGTGTTGCTACCAGCACATGGAAGCAGATGCATTTTCTCCCTACCCCAAACCAGCACATCTGATTTGCATGATTGCTAGCCTATTTCAGAGAAGCCATGACCATTAACCAGGTGTTATCAGATTATTGTCTTCAGTAAACAAACATTCATCAAAAGCATAGAGCAGTCTGAAGTGACTGTACCCACCTCGATCTCTACCTGCTGTTGAGTTCGGTGATGGTTCTCTTTGTATTGGTTGGCTCTAAGTACTTGCTGCTCAATTCCTAAAAGAACCGCTTCACAACCATCACACCTGCAAGATACAAACAATATCAGTGTTTATGAGTTCCCTTTGGAGCAGCTCAATTGGGCAATCTGAAAAATCATGCTCACCTAGAAGTTCAGGAGATTATTGAATTTATATCCCCTGCTTAAAGAGGGGGTATAAAAGCTGGCAAGAGAAAGCTTCACTGCTTACTCAATGTATTTCACAGTATTCTTCAGAGTTCATGTTACTCTTACCATCAAAAAATGCAGGTTCAATGCACTTTCAACTTCCTTTTCAGTCAGAATTATGGCTTAAATGAGGATGCAAAACATTTTTCAGAAGTAAAATTTTAAAATTAAAGAAAAAAGTCATATTAAGATAAACCCCCTGCCTATTAAGTGTTCAAAAGGCGAGCACTCAACATAACTTGCAACTGGAGAGGACAGAAAACGAATTGGCAATGGGCTCATTGTTACCTTCCAAACAATGCTGTAAGGGCCTGGAAGCTGCCAGAGCCCTCCTGCCGTGTAGGGATTGAGGGAGTTGGAGTAGAGAAGCAAAAAACCTGTCCCAACCTCAGGACAGCATATTTGCCCAGAAGTTTAATTACTTTTCATGCACTCATTACCATAGCAACTAGGAAGGAATTCCCAGCCAGCTCAGAACCTGCCACAGGCTCCACAGTCTATGGGGGAATTTTTCTGGGTGGGAAGGGAATCCTACAAAAAGAAGAGAAGCAGCTTCCTGGCAAAGGTACAAAAATATCGTATCACAGTCTCAATATGGTTGCATGTAGCCTGCATTTGCAGGAGCAAAAACAAGGCAAACAAAAGCATCTGAAACTTTAAACTTGAAGAGACATCCCCTCTAAAGAACTGTGATTCTCTAGTACTTGCCCATACAGTTCTCATCACAGTGAAAAAGGCTGAAAAGTAATGGACTGTTCTGGTTTTGTTACCAAGTGTAACAGCAGAAAGGGAAGTAGCTCCCACTTATAAGACCATGAGTCCAGTTTGGCACGTCTGTTTGAAAGGGCCTTGACTCCTAGCTAGGGTTCTGCTACGTAAAAGCTCTGGTAAGAGCAGAATCTCAAGACCTAGTATACTCTGGCTTGATACATAAGACAAACTGAATCCTAGATGGGATCCTGGAAAACTTGCCCTATAGACTCCTCCTTCAATGTTGCCTATTTACAGCATAAAAGTTCTAATTAATGGAACATGGTGAAATTGAGCCAGCACTTGAAACTTTGAGGCAATTAAAAACCAAGACAAGCAATGCACAAGAACAAGGAAGGTGGAGAGGCTGCCTCACCATTCCTGGAGTGTTTTGACAATGTTACTGATGTCCTTCTTCTGAATGTCTCTGCCAATACAAAAGTCCACCTCTAGCACCTGGTTTCGCTGATCCAGCTTTCCCTGGATAATATCTGTATAAACCGCTTCAATAATCAGATCTTCCAACTCCCTCAGATTTTTCATATCCAGATCCTTCAGCAATACAGAATAGGGAATGCACTAAAAACAACAAGTCCAAGAATAAGTTAACAGTCCTAGAGCCAAAATTAACAGCTAAGTGTCAGAAGGCCAAGACCTAAATGTTTATTGTATCCTACACTTTAACCTGCAAGTACATCATTGACTGATCGTGGCAGAGCAAACACCTGCTATTCGGTTACATGATATTCCGACTCAACTTTGGTAATTTCTGAAGCTTTGGCATAACACATTCTGGAGGAAAAAATGAGACTGTAGATGATTTTAAGAGTGCTGCTTAGTTTTCTCTAGAACTAAAAATCAGTGGTTTTAAGAATCTAAAGACCTAGTATTCCTTGCAACATTGTTTGCTGTTTCTTCAACTGCAGCTGATAAAGAAGCCATACAAAGTTTCCCAGCCCTACCTGACCAGTTTACATGGCAGTTCTGATACCCCCACATCTCATCCATGCAAATCCACTAAATCAATGTCCCAATGTACCACGAGAGAATACTACACATTGCAGATACTTTCCTAGTTGCAGGATTTTTGGTGAGTACTCGTGAAGTCCAGTACTACTTCAATATTAAAGAATTGATGTAATTTTCAAAACAAAACCCACATCTCTATCACAAACAGTGTACTTTACCTTCATTCTGGATGCCAGGCTTACAATCGTCAAGTGTTTCAGCTTGTTTTTCTGAGTCACTGTTAATTCAGGCAGGTTATCTTTGTTCGCTGTTAATGTTAAAAAGATGAGATTCAGGTCTTGGCTTCAAGGATTACAGTCCAGGCTGCAAAACTTCAGGATGGTTACACTAAACCCTGAAAAGCTAAACTCTTCCAGCTACTGTGGGTGCTGATGAGCAGAGAGAGCTGATGCTGACAGATTAGCACACTCAGGGAAAAGGGAAAGTTAAAAAACAATTTGGCAATTCCATTCTTCTCTGCTTCTTCAGTAATTCTGGTTTTGGAATCAGAGTGTAATTCACATCTACACAAGCGCCGTCCTGTCAAAACAGTTGGTCAATGCTTTGTTTCTACAACCAAGTAATTTTTGTTTCATTAATGAGCTGACGGAATAAAATCTTCCCCCTTTGCTGATCTGGTTGTAAATACAGCTGGTTTTATTTCTCTGAAAAGCTGAAGAATTTAGGGTTGAAAGTGTAAAGTACCAGGCTGAGGAAGAGAAGAGAAATTCCTAATCTAGATGGCCTTGCTGTCATTGTATTATAACCATATGCTTCATGAATATTTAAAAACAGAAGGGAAAGTGGCAGCTTTCCAAAGCAAAGAAACTCTTTAAAATATCCACTTTAATGGAAATTAGTGTTTCAGGGCTACTCAAGTTCTCCCTCCCATCCCACCTCATTCAATGCTCTTCATTTTGACCACTTTTCCCCCTTTCTCTTTCTTCATTAGAAAAGGAACAAACTGTGCTGTCACATGCTGGGACACAAGGTCCACACACAGCAAACAATCCTCTAATCAGTCACAGAACTCATAAGGCTTGTGTTGCTCCACAGCCACTGAAATTTCCAGTACTTGTACTTACAGATGACACCTCTCCTTACAGGAACTAGAGATCTCATCCACCACAGTGACAGGCAGCACCATGACAGAATTATTTGTCACACTCTGTAATGGTCTGGATAAGGCTGCTACCCACAAATGAAGTATTAAATTGCAGCAGAACAGAAGCATAGACACCAGAGATAAAAGCACATCTCAACAGATACTAAGATGATTCACACATAGTCCTTCTGAAGCCATATAAAAGTCATTATTTCTATTTGTAGTCTAGCTAAAAAATTCTTCATTTTGTTTAGCAATGCTGTCACAGAATAAAAGGTTATCCCACAAACTACATAGGTTTTTATGAATAATGCAGAACAATTTTGCTTAAGTTTTCTGCAGCTTCCGTAACTGGTGTCATCTAAATTTCAAAACAGATGTCTAAAATTGCACTCCACAGAGGTAAGTGGCCTGTGAACAACAATGAATACTGCTACAGACCAATTCAATCTAGTGCTGCAGTCACATCCAAACCAGTAAAACACCGTAGTCTCTAGCCTTTCCTTCACATTTTAGTAATTAAAAAGCACACATGATTCAAAGACCCTCTATGAACAATTCTTCTAGTAAGCAAATTCTGTTCTTAGACACTTTCACCCAGTCACACTACGCCAGGTACCACAGAAAGCAAAGGAAAACCCAGTCTCACACTCTGCAAAGAGGCAGCAGTCTCTTACCTACATAGTCTGGGTATGTTCCGTACGCAAACAGATTCAGCAACTGGAAATAAGCAGCATTAGACCCTTCAGCAAGCTGGATGGTAAGAAAACAAAACAAATTCCATGTAACACGTTAACAGCCAACACAACCTTTCGCAGGTATTTTTAGCAGGGAATGTTTTAAGTCTACACAGGACAATCAGTAAACAGAAAAGCAATTATGTCATGATCTTAAAGAGCTGGCCTTTTCTAAGGCCTCATGAGCAGCAGCAGCAAAGTTCAGCAGTTTTAGAGTCAAGATGATCCAGCCCTTTCTATGCACCAGAACTTAACTACAGTTTGGACTGCCAACTGCTTTGTATAGCACCTTAGGAGGTAAAATGAAAAAGGTGACTCTTAATTTCAGCTGACAACCTACAGGACCAGGTCTTATTATCATGTAACAAGCAAGCAGGCAATGGTGTCAATTGGTTAAGCATTTGTTACTGGCAAAGCTAAGACAGCTTGCCTGCAGAGCCACAAAAACTTCAAAGCAAAGCAAGCTTAAGCATTTTAAGTTGAGTGAATTTGAAAGTAATAGCACTCCTCTCGCATGTAAACGCATCACTGGAATAACTGCAGCACCAAGCAGCGACTATTATTGAGTGGGGTTTTTCTAATACCGTTTGCTGCAAATGGATCCAGGAAAAAAAACTTACTTGTGATTTGATGCTGAATAACCATAGAGGCATTTTTCGGCATATCCAAGAGCCTGTTTGGAAAGCCAAACTTGCTGTACACCACATTACCCCAACTGCAGAGATACTCAACCTAGATTCCCTCGTTATAGTAGAGGAGGGTGCTGGCAAGGCATTCTCAATAAAAACTCTGTAGCTTTCTTTCCACCTTGTTTTGAAATGGCTTGTATTTGGTTACCACCCAGGCCTGATACACTAGACATCTGTTCACACGGACTTTTGGAGAGCACTGAAGTTATTCCCAGGACAATGAAGGAGTAGAAAGGGATTTTTTTGTTTGTTTGGTTTTGGCTGGCTAGGTGCCTTCTTAAAATTCTTACTGTGCTACTGCCTGGTGCTTTCTGTATTAGCAATGGCATTAAAGTAGCAAAGCTTTATACAGGTATTTTTTTAACATCTAATATATTCAGGAAAAAATCACTATCTCTCAGATGCAAACATCTCAGAACCAAGGTAAGTCACACCAGGGCCTTACTGGCACAGAAATTTCATGCAAAGGCTGTCTGTGGAAACTTCTGGGGATCCTTCATACTAGGAGTGCAGAAGGGGCATTAGGATAGATGCTTATCTCTTACCTCTTGCACATTCGTTAACTCCAATAGCTCTCCGAAGACATAAACCCCAGGAGCTTCCAGCACTTGATTTATAAGAGCAGTCAGAGCTGAGCCACTTGTACCTTTTGCCAGTAAAATAAACTGCTCTAGAAGATTGCAGGACGGCTTCTGTTCTCCTGCCATTCTAGGTTTTCAATCTGTCAATAAAAGAACGTAGTATTAACACATCCTCACTCCTCTGCTGAATTCGGTCTGGCCGTGGATCAGAAGATGTGTAATGTTTCTGTGTCAGCATAGCCAAGTTTTTCTTCAGCATTCAGAGGCCAGGTCAGGAACCCAGCAGGTTCAACCGATGATTTATCTGGGGAGCAAAAATGATTCACACAATATCTGAGCAAAATTTCTGCAGACTGTCTGGTCAGCTCCCTAAAAGGATTTACTCCTGCTAGTTGGAAAGGAATTTAAATTCCATGCTGTTTTCAGTCTTTTCCTTCTACTGATGATGCCAAATAATGCCAACTGTAAAGATGTTTATTATCACATCTATTAGAAGCCAGATATGACATACTCCTTCCTTAATTCACAGCTTCAAAACAGCAACTAATTTAATTCTCTGTGCAGAATGAATCCACCTTGTATGACCACACACCTTTTCCTTTGACACTGGCTATGAATAAAATGTGCGTACACAATTCTTATGGCTTTCTGAGTCTAAAAGGCAAAAAGATCTGTGGCCTGTAAGTAGCTTACCAGTCTACACTGTACAGCTGAAGTGTTTTGTGTTACCAGGAAAGCTTAAGTGATAAAAATACCCTTTCTACAAAGGCTCTATTTAAGTCCCCATAAAGAGAGGTCTTTGTCTTCAGCCACTACCCAACTTTTCTGCTGTGCACTGTTGTCTCCCAGCACCAACATGTTGCTTTTGAAACATGAAACACTCTTTATTAACAAGTTCAACAAAATAAGTTGTTTGCTTACAAACAACTAAGAAAAAAGTTCCCAGGCATGTTACTCAGGTACTAGATAAAGAACAGATAAGGGCATTTTTGTGTTATTTGTGCTTCAGATAATTATCAAGTATAGCATGTAACCTTTACTCTGTGGAAATAGAACAAGCACCAGAGAACTCGTCTTGTTCTGTGTCACCAGTGGGATCACATCCGTCTTTGTGGGGACTGTGCAGTCACACAGCTGTTTGCACCGTTTGCACCGTTTCACCATGCCTAACCAAACTAAGACAACACAGCCAGCTTCCTTTATTAGTCAACTTCTAAAACCACACTTTGCTCCATTCCATTACACCTGCAGGTACAAATAGTCTCAACCTAGGCAGGCAATCTTCTGTACTCTCCACACAAAGATTTCTCGGCGCTCAGTGTAAAGTCTCTTTAGGATTCTTTTCATCAAAGGCATACGTGCAGCCTGACTGAAGAGTACCTCAGTTTTGACTGAGAAATCCCTGCAATACAGTAACACCCAATCTGGCTTCCGAATGCATCTGAGGGTGTATCACTACTATTCTCCAAGCTCATAGAGAAGGAACAGACACAGAGGACAGACAATTTTCTCAGGAGAGTGCATGAACTGACTGAGCTGGGAACGAGATCCAGATTTCACAGTTCCTAAGCTATTGTCCTCCCTCACAAGTAATCGAAGCACACGCTGATGTATGAGGTTACAAAAAGCCTGGCTAGCTTTATCTATGCCCTGCTAGAAAAGGCATACCAATTATTTGCCCCTTTCCAAATTAACGTTCAGACACCCGCGTTGCTATTGCAACCCGTCTGCACCAGCGTGACGCCAGGAGCACCTCGCTGCTCTTTCCACAGCCGACCTACCCTGCGGAGAAGTGACTGAAATACCAATGGAACGCACTTCAATGGAGCCTGCCCAAAGGCTACAACAACTCATGCACAGTGATCAACCGGGCTTCTCCCCCCAGCCACGCCTTGCTGCAGTCTTTCCAAGGGGTCTCGCGGCATGAGGCGGAACGCAGACCCCGAGGCAGGCAGGCGGGCAGCAGGGCACGGAGGCCGCCCCCCAGACGCACCCACCGCGGGGCCGGGAGTCGTGCCCCACCGAGCGGGCCGAGCCCTGCTGCAGAGGGCGATTTACCCTGGGTCCCGCCGCGAGGCCCCCTCGCCCCTCACTACCACCCCGGTGCCCGCTCGTTTTTCAGGGCTCGGGGAGCCGCTCGCTCGGCAATGCCGAGACACGGCTGCGGAGCTGGGAAGAGAAAGGGTCGGTGCACTGACGGGCGAGTGAGAAGCTCCTCCCTCCCCCAGCGTTACCTCTCCGCTCACGGCCTCCCGCCCTGCGGCTCCCAGCGCCGTGCCCGCCTCGCCTCGCCTCGCCTCAGGCCGCCATGATGGCGGCGCCAGTGTCCCGC
>JANHGB010049511.1:0-20000 GCA_026283785.1 Coracopsis vasa
TCCTAGTGAAAAATTGAAAATTAGACTGTGGAAATACAACGCCTCAGAAATAAAGGGTAGTATTGATATATGCTTCAGGGGAGGAGAAGAATAAAACCACAGGAGGAAAAATGCCAAGAGATTGAGAAAGAAAAGGGAAACCCCTTTTTATTTGCTGTTTCATTAGGATGAATCTGATTTTATAGTCTCTAAAAGAGGCTAAAATATAATCTCCTTTTGTGTAATGCGTGTGTTAGGAAAATGTGTCATCAGCAATTCTTCTGTACACTACAGCAATATCCAAAAAATTAGCAGGGATATTCAAGTCAAGCTACAAAGAGCAACAAACACAAGGCTCACATTTCAAGCCAGGGCTGTCATTTAAGAACATTTTCAACTTTTTATTAACCTTTCTGATTGTCCCTTATGGTTTCTCTCTGCCGCAGCTGAAGAGCTCTGAGTGTCAAAAGGAAGACAAAGCACCCAAGAGAAAGAGGTTTGAGATGCAGCTCTATCTGCCTAGCAAGCCCAGGGCTCTCTCGACTCTTCCAGCATGGCATGTTTTTGTGCTTGGTGCTGTACGGAAGCACAGGAAGAAAGCCCACTTGCCTTGTGCAGTGTAGTGCCTGATAGAGGATGAATAAGTGGTCAACAAAGAGAAATGAGGAGCTCATCTGAGTCATAAACCCAAATCCGTCTCATCAAACATAGGCTACTTATCCTTATTTAAGGCACCAGCCCAGTGCTAAGGCTGCGTGGCACATCAAGATGTTGGTTTCCATTTTATGGGGGCAAACCCAATTGTCACAGGAGTCTAGAGCTTTTGGTGGACATCCCTGCAAAGCCTTGTTTGTGTGATGCTCATCAGTGCTTCCCACTCCTGTGTCCTTCAGGTGTATGTTGGTTTTGGGTTGCCCCACAAGGACATGTGTCTGGCTGTTGTCTTCTCACTGGCATTTCCCCCTGATGTTGAGATTTGATCCCTGGCTGGATTCACTAAGCATGACTTTAACTGAAATAGTAATTAATAGATCAATCTAGTTCTCAGCCTCATTTGTGGCTGCTGCAGGAAACTCAGGCTGCTGGGAAGCAGGCTGCTTACTTCACTCCTCAAATAGAGAGCATTGAAGTGCTTGGCAGTGAGTTCAGTTACAATGTGATACTGATACTGGAAGAAATGGGTTTGAACTGGGAGAAA
This sequence comes from Coracopsis vasa, assembly GCA_026283785.1. Taxonomy (NCBI): domain Eukaryota; kingdom Metazoa; phylum Chordata; class Aves; order Psittaciformes; family Psittacidae; genus Coracopsis; species Coracopsis vasa. The sequence goes on from JANHGB010049511.1 coordinate 1,178, forward strand.
CTGAGGCTGACTGCCAGTAAGCAGTTTCTGATGGCAAAGTGGGGAGGCTGTGGAGGAGTCTCCCTACCAGCACACTGAGCACGGCATCCCCCAGACTGAGCCCTTCCTGCGGAAGAGCTCATTTTATGCTGAGATCCATGAGTGATGAAGAGGATTAAACACCAGCATTGTCCGTGCTGTGGGGGGATGGACTTCATGGTTCCGGAGAACTTCTCCAGTTATATGTCCCTCAGTGTGAACTGAGGAACCCAATTTTATGCACTACTTTCAAAAATCTTGATCCAGGCATTTTTGTGTGTGTGTGTACCTCCAAACTCATGACACCCCTTAAGTCCCTCAGCTGCATTTTAAAACCTCAGCAGTATGTCTTAGCTTGCTTCTTGCTGAGGTATTTTCAGTGCTTGTATATGACGTGCAACCACCCAAAATTAATCTCCCCTCTCTCCTTGCCACCCTTTTCTGCCACAAAACATATTTATTCCTTGTGCCTCTGCTTTTTTTTGTTGTCTCTTGCTGTGTCTTCTTGTTGTGGATTATATTTTAAAGCAAGGATTGATTTAGTTAATTGATGGAGAGCTTTGCCTGTGAGGATTTCCTAATCCTTGCTGTTTTATCTTTGCAATAATTGCTATGTTTGTGATTATTTCAAAGGACTAAGAAAAAGCAGACAACAAGAAAACAAGCTCATCCACTCCTATTCTGCAGCTTCTCCAGGCACCTGGGTGGGCTCCTCCTCTGCAAGATGTTCCCTGTGCAGCAGCTCGGGAAAGACAACCAGGCAATGCAATGGGGTGAGATGCTGGGAAAGGATGAGGACCTGGGGACCCAGGGCAAAGCTCTGTCATGAAGATCACTTAGGGTCTCAGTTGGCATGGTGACAATGAAGACTGAAGTCCATCCTTCTGGGGAAGAATGAGGAATAGCCGCCAAAGAGAACTGAGGATCCTGCATCCATATGTTTAGCCACACTTAGCCAAGAATGGTGCCATTGTACAACTGCACCAGGGTGAAGGGCAGTAAAAGAGATGCACCCCTTCACATGACCTTGCTGCTGGGATGACATTGTCACAACATCACATGTCCATGCAACAAGGACAAGGGCCTGCCCCATGTGTCTGTACCGTTTCTGGACAGAAAGGGAAAAGGCTTGTTTCTGCTCACAAAAAGGCAAGTGTGATGGTGCTGTTGTGTCAAAAACCTGCTTTTTTGGTGAAAAGGGTATCATTTATGTCCTTCTGGTTTTGGACCAGCTGTGAATCCCTGTGGGCTGAGATCTGATGGGCTTAGATCTGATGAAGGGAATAGCACTGACAAACCACATGAGGACACTGCATGCCAAGCCATGCTTATGTTTGCTATGGGATTTTGGATGTGAAGCCACACTGGTGTTTGCCGTGGGATGTCAGGTGTGAAACCATACCGGTGTTCACCATGGAACATTGGAAGTGAGGCCACATTGGCGCTTGCCATGGGATGTTGGATGGGAGGCCAAACTGGAGTTCACTGTGAGACATGGAACATGAAGCCACAGTGGTGTTTGCCATGGGATGCCAGACATAGGGCCACATCGGTGTTTGCCTCGGGACACTGGTGCTTGCGGTGGCACTCCAAGCGCGCAGCCATGCTGGTGCTGTTTGCCAGCTCACCGCTGGAGGCTGCTGCTGTCTTTGCAGTCACCAGCAGCTGCCTGCGATCCCTGAGCACCCATCCGGAGCAATGCCCAGCAAGAACCAAAGTTGACGTGAGGTACAGTGAATGCTACCTGGAACTCCTCCAGTAGCCCAGAAAGCATCCTCCATGGACTTTCCTTCCTTCACAGGAAGGAAGGCAACAGGCTGAGAAGGGATCGTAGGATGGGAAAGGGGTCTCTGCATCACACTTTGAAGGAGCAGAGTGGTCTTCTAATTTATCAGTACCCAGGTGTGTTTTTATGGAAAATACATAGTTTTCGATGCTCTCTGTATATTTTGTTAGATTTAGAAGCTGTTAAGAAAGGGTCACAGCCTTGGTATTGCAAACAGCTGTGCCCTGAAGGTACTACTGCACCTTGATTGCCCTAAGCAGGCTCACCTGGGACCCTGCTGCACACGACCTGCTGCCCAAAGCTCAGGAGCAATATTTAAGCCCAGACCTGGGAACTTGCTCCTGGTTTGGACCATGCTGTTAGGTGTGCTTGTCTCCAGTCTTGCCTCTCTCCTGGTAGGTTTTGAATGTATGTTGTATTTATGTTGTTTCTGCCCCATCTTCTAAGGGCGTTCCTTTGGGTTGTCCTAGGACCTGGTGCATCCTTTTGTTGTTGACAGACCCTGTTGCCTGGCTTTGTGGTGCTGAGGTCACCTCTGCCTTGGTGAGTGAGGGCACTGCCTGTGCTGGGATCACCCTTGGCCCCCAGCTCATCCCACCTTGCACTGCAGTACTGCTGCCTGCTGTGTAGTACTGAATGCAACCTGATTGTGGCTACCCTGCTGTGTGCAGCTTGCTGTTGAGGAACCTGGGTTTAATTCAATGAGGAAGGCCATACTACTCTGAAGTTTATGCATGAGGAAGGTAATGATTCACACTCTGAAAGCTACTAGATTGGAAGCTTGGGTGAGAAGCAAACTCCAAGTTGGACATCCAGCATGCAGAGACTTGGCTTCTGTTGTGGACATGGCTGCACTTGTGCTTCCATGTTCCATCATGCAAAAGATAATGCTTCTGATGACATTCCCTTAGTCCTCTCATTAAATCTGCTCTGTATTGAGAGGTCAAAGCACATTCTAAGGTGTTTTCCCAAAAATTTGGCAGTGACCAACGATGTGCTAAGACTTGTTCAGTGTTGTGGCTAAGAGTCATTGCATTGTAATCAGAAAAAGGTTGTGTCCATGGGGAGCATGGGTCATCTGAGTTCTCAGCTGTTGTCTGGAGAAATAAGTAGGGAACGATGTGCTGGTTTTGGGGAGTTTCCATGGATGTAGTGAGTGCAGAGCAGGTAAATCATAGTAATCACCTAATAACTGTTTCAGATATAGAAGACATGAAGTCCTGAAAAGATTACAGCTTGTAAGGGTGCTTGTAACTTGCATTTATCTGCCTGATCGTTGGGGTGATATTTGCAGCTGTGGGCTGGGAAGGACGACCTCACTGAAAGCTATCAGTGCATGCTGAGTCTAAGGAAAACACTTCTGTAGCTCTCTAACTGCTGTAAAATGGGTTTTGGCGATTTCTTTTGAACCAGGGCTTTTTTGCCTGTTAAATATTATAGTGTGATCAAGCCCATGGGAAAACTTAAATTGCACATGTCTAATGTCCCACAACAAAATACCTTCAGTGTATGGAGTCTGTCAGGCTTTCAGCAATTCCAGGTGATGTTTCTCACCTTCTTTCCTGCCAGTCCTCTCAATCTCAGCCTTTCTGCATCATCTTGGTCTGATTTGTACCCAGCTCCTTCAGGTGTGCCTCAGCCTTGTCTGTACCTGGTGTGATGGGTATGCGGCTGCTGGGTGTATGATCTGTAGCAGGGCAACAGGGGGGAGCAGTGGGATTTGGGGTCTCTTCCAGCCTGAGAGGCAGAAATGTGCATGGATTGAGAGCTCAGGGCAGAAAAGCGAAGCTTCAACCCTCTGAGTAGACTGGATTAGTTCCTAGCAACACCTGTGCAGTTGGCCCCCTCCTACTGCTGCTGCTCCATATAGATGTTCCTGGTGCTAAATCCAGGGAAGCAAAATCTGATGATGTGATTGCAGGAATGGAGCTCAGCTCGATCAGCTCCTAAGCCCACTTGCTGAAGTCCTGTGTTTTTCCTAAACCTGTAAGCTCTGGAATTGCTCAAGATGCTCCTGAGTTTAACACCTGGGCAGTTGTCCATTAAAAGCAGCTGCTGTACCTGGAATAAATCAGGCTTATCTTTGGGCTGTAATCCTCAGGATCACCTCCCCTGATGGAAGTAATGTTAGCACCAGTGAAAGAGGTTGAGTCAACTGTCAGGCACGGATCCTACATCTCTGCATGAGGTGAGACTAACAAACATTCTAGTGAAGGAAACTGGGCTTTGCTTAATGTATGAGGATGCCTCAGTCCAGGGTTTTGTCAACATGCTTTAGGAATCAGAACAGGCTTTTGGGTACTGAAGGGTAGAAATAAATGCTGCAATACTGCAATGTAGAGGCTGAATTTGGGAGAAACAGAGAAGTTTTTTTTTTAATTAAGAGTATTTGAAGAGAGAGGAATGCTTTTGAGTGTAAATCCATAGGGCAATTGGGAGAACAACTAGTAATTATCCTGAGGTTTCTGAGGTGATGCTTTCAGCACAGGTTTCATCTAGGAATGGCTGGATATTTCCTTTCAGCTACTCAACTAGTAGGTACCACTCAATGGGCAGAGGTCTCCAAGGTCATTGATTCCAGTCCTTCCCACCCAACTGCAGATAAATCCCAGAGGTATTTAGTTCACCACTGTCTCTCTCATGTCCCCTAGATACAAACCTGTTTCCAACACCTGTAGCAAATAAATGGTACCCTCAGGTTTCTGTGCACTGATGGTGACCTCCTGAACTTCTAGCTTTGTCCCAGAGCTGGTCCTTGGATGTGACCAGGGAGGGATTTTATGAATAAAAGCAAAACAAGCTGCTGCAATCTGTGCTGGGAAAGACTAATCATGACAGAGAGGTAGTGGAGGCTCTTGCGGTAGCTCTGCCAAGGTCATGAGAGACTCACTCCCTCCAGCATTTCTGCGGTAATATACCATAACAGAACCACTTCCAGTAAGAAAAACCTGGCATTTGAGGCAGATCGTTTTCTGGCAGAGCAGAGGGGTTTTTGTTGTTTCATTTTTTTTCCTCCTGGTGGGATAAATTCATATGCAAAATGATGGATACAATTGATGCCTTTAGGCATCTAAGGTAATAGCTAAAAGAGATGGAGAGCACAGAAGGTGGCAAGCGTGGAGAGCTGTGGTCGGCTAAGGTGAGACATACCACTGCAGGAGCAGATTTACAACAGCTCTGTATTCCCAGAGGTAGGGGAGCCTGGGGACTCTTCCAATCCGAGGGACATCAGCTGACCCTAGCAAGGAAACATTCACAATGGACAGGAAGATGTGTTTCTTTGCACAGTGTGTCTTTAAGCTGCTTTCTCTGTTAATGCTGGATGATCATCCTATGGGTGTGCTGGTCTTCTGGGATGAATTCCTCGGCTGCCTTTCTTAAGCTATTGTCCTGTTTGAGGCAAAGGCTGAGCAGGTATAGCATGAGTGGATGGTCTCTACCAGGGCCCAGTAGTATCTGAGTCTCGCAGAGCTGCAAATACCTTTTGTCTTGGAACAAGTGGAAAAATGTAATGCATTCCCTGGAAATGCCTTGCTATGCTAACCCTGTCTCTGACTCTGCTATTTGTATGCAGAACTGGCTGCTGGGAGTCCTCAATGTTTGTGCTACTTCATATTCTTGGAGTTTGCATCACTTATGGTATGAGCTGTTTTCAGAGAGGCTCAAGTATTCTAGCAGCTGGTTATAGCACTTTTCCATCCACTGAATGCCAGCATTTTCCTCCTTCATGGATAAGCAGTAGGGACACTCTATAAATGGAGACAGGAATGCTATGGCTCAGAAGCAACAGCACTGGGGAAGAAACTGTTCTTTCTTTCACAGAGGCAGCCCCTTTGATCACCTGTTTTTCATCTGCAGGATGGAAAAGGAGCAGGGAGGGATATCTCATTAAATGCCTTGCTATTAGGAATGGCTACCTCTCTCAGAGTGGGCAAGATTACTTGTTTCCTCTCTGCAGGTTTGGCTGGTTTTATTTCTGGGAACTCCGTGGAGGCAAGAAGTTCATTTAAAAACAAATATACATGACAGTGTGCCTGCATGATGCACTGTTTCAGCATGGGGATGCTATCCCAGCACCCAGGGAATTGCTCAGTGGTTGTTTGAGGGTCTAGTTCCAACTCCCCATGGCAGTGTTCAAGGTCAGGTTGGATGGGGCTTTGAGCAACCTGGTTTAGGGGAAGGTGTCCCTGTCCATGGCAGCGGATTGGAACTGTGTGATCTCTAAGGTCCCTTCCAACCCAAACCATTCTGTGATTTCTGGAGGGGAAATGTACTCATAGGTATTAATCTTTACATTTGACTGTTGCTTCATTTGCCTTGTCTCACATCATGTAAGCACTGAATGGGGATGGATGGGTCTCCTCTGCTGGAAATCACACACTATGAAAAGAAAGAACAGACGAAGAGCTAAAGGTGGTGGAGGAGCTGAAACTCCTTTCCCACCACCCTACCTGCACGCACACGGGCGCGCACACTTGCACACGCAATCACTGCAGTGGTGCTGTACTCCTGCCAAGGGAAACTTAGCAAGGCAGGGGGGTGAGAGCCAGCAAGCACACTTATCAAGTGGCTTGGACCGTAGCCGATTTGAAATATTACTAACCTTGCATTTTCAAATTTGATGCACAACAACCAAGATGCTAATACTTTCCTTAGTTTAGAAAAAAAAATCCTTTCACCCATCTCTTACAGCCGAAGATTAGGAGAGAAGCTTTAAGAAGATTTAAAAAAAAAAAAAAAGAGAAAAAAATCAACTTCTGAGCAGCGGAAAAAATGGTTTGTGATTCAGGGGCTCCGGGCAATTCATCATGGAAATTGGGTTTCTTAGCCGACATCATGTGAATCCTTTCGGCCCTGTCAACTTTTTAATACATTACATTGAGAATGTAAATCGTGTTGGTAAGGGGGAAAGAAGAGGGGAGAGTGGAAAAAAAAAAGGAGAGAGGGAGGAAAAAAAATAAGAGCTTCATTTTGGGTTTAGAGGGGAGGCAGCTTGAGGCCTGTAATTCATATTAACTAAATAATAACGCTAAAAAAGCCCCTCTCTAAATATACAGGCATGTATATTGCACCTAGGGAGGGAGGGGGGAGGGCAGTGAACGAGACGGACCAAAATTGAAATCATTTTATCCTTTTGAAGGGTGAGTATTTGAAAGGAGTTTGTTATGGATTTATTTTTATTTTCTCTTCTTCTTTTTTTTTTCCCCTTTTCCCTTATTTGGGTTTATTTTATCCCTTTCTCTGCTTGAGCCAGTTCTTCCATCAAAAAGAAGAGTAAAATGGATGTTTTGGAGGTGGAAGGAAAAACTGCAATAATGGTCCTGGATCTCCTCTGTTTGGCTGTTTACTTTGCTCACATGTTATATTCTGGTGATCTTGATTAACTCTTTAGTGGACAGTGAAAGGTGATGCTTATTTGTTGACGTATTACTGGGCGAGAAAGTGAAGCACTGGATGGAAGGCCTGCAGGTAGTGCTGTGAGATCTCTGAAGCGTGAACCTTGCAGTGCATTTACTCTCTGAAGACATCCTTCTGGAGGTTCAGTACAACCTATATGCAGCACAAAGGCTCTGCATAAACCCCTGGATAGGGCTTTGCTGTTGTAGAGGCTCACAGCTAGCTGGGCAGTGGGGATCTTTACCATGCATGTCCTTATTATTGCTGGTTGCTTCCCGCATGCCTTGAAATACTCTCAGCATTAGAAAAGTGGGTTCATAATCTAGAAGAGGCAGGGAAAACAGAGCATCCGGCCTTGCAGAGGGGGCTGCCTTTATTTTCTTTCTTATTGGATGATGAAGCATGATAACAGAGACACATTTTATAGCAGTCATAAAATAATTCAGGTTGAAAGGGACTTCTGCAGGTGTCTACATGGATGTCCTGCTCAGAGCTTGACAGGCTTCTGCATCAAACCCTCTCTGTACAAGGGCAACTATGGAAGAAGACAGTGAAAAAAAGGTGTGTGAACGCAGTCATGTCAAGAAGAATAGCAAATAGGACAAAGAACTGATTGGTTTCAACACAAGTTATGAGCATCAGTACTAAGGCTCCCTTAGTACTCTCAGAGAGGGGAGAATGGCTGGAAGTGGGAGTTGTAGCTGAAGGAAACCTAGAAATATCAGGAGAATGAGCTTATCTGGTCTGCTAAAGACTTCTTGGAAAGCATTTGAAAAGATTAAACTCTCCTAGAAAAGCCACACTGATTCTTTCCCTCTGAAACACAGCAGTTGGTTTGGAAACCTGCTGGAGCTGGTAAGCTGGTAACCTGCTGGAGCTGTGGTTTTGTCAGCAGCGTCTGCTCTGCAAAGCAGCACCCAAGCAGAGTATTTGACAGTATTTCAGGTATAGCACATGCACTGGGCTTGGATATATGCTGTCATGTTTTTAGACAGATCCAAGCATCCAAGTAACGCATATCCAATCTGCTGCCTGGGGAAGTACCTCCTTTAAGAAGGGCTGTCAGTGATTACTTAGGACAGGGGTGTGCTAACCACATCTAACGGTTCCTAACATCTCTCTCCCTTTGCATTTTGACTATAACAGGAACAAGAGAGCACTTTCCACCCTTCCCATGGGAGAACTGGTTTATTGCTGGTGCTTTGTTTGCTTAACATCTGCATAAGTCCTGAAATACTGATGTAAAGCTGAATGTGTTCCCTTTGCTGAGGAGTGTAATTTATTAAATGCAATTTATCTCTAAGTAGTGCCCTAAAAACAAATATAAAATCTGAGCACTTCTATTAGGTTTAAGAATCCCTTTTCCTTCACCTTTTGCACTGCTACAATTAGATGCTACTTCTCTCTCCACGCTTGTAGCTCGGATTTGCAACACAACTGACAGCAAACAGTGATCCTTCCATTTTCCTAGAGACATTTGCAGGTCAATTTCTAGATACACACATGTAGACTATGCAGTTATGCAAATCTGGGGGGTTGATATTAATAATGCACAAGGAAGAGGTTGGGAGTTATTTTTATGCATAAGAATATTCCTGCATGTGACTTTACTGAATACTAGACTGTAGTCAAGCAGCTGATACCATCAAGGTATTATTTAGCTGGTGTCTGAGTACAGCATTTCCAGAGGGGTTTTCTGGGCCTGGTGTCCTTCAGAAATAATTAATTTCCCCTTTTTCTGCTCCCAGACCTGTACTTCTCCAAAGCTGCAGTTCTGCTTTTAGAAAACAGCCCTTATTATGTTGCATTCCCATTTGGGTACTGCACCCAGGTCCAGAACCTAGTCCTGGGTGTTTCTAATTTGTGCCAAGAATCTGATCTGGTCTGTCCCACCTTTAAAAGGCTCCAGAAGGGTGAAACCAAAAGTCTGTGATTGTAGACTCTAAAACACTGGAGTAAATGGAAACTGCATTGATGGGATCACCTCTGAGAGCCTGGAGAAATGATTTGCAGCCTCTCTCTGTGTGGGTCAGGAGGGACAAATCTTGGCAAACAAGAAGCTCTTTAGCAGGTTCAGGTTTGACCCACAAGTGGTGGAGGTTGTGTACAATTCACCACTCAACCTCAGACACATCTTCACCTCATTCCACTGAGTCTGGCTGCCTGCCTTTGGCCTAAACACCCCTATGCAGAGATCTTACAAAGATCTCCCTTTAAGGTGGCTTCTGGATGTTTTGCATCCTCACAGAAGAAGCCACTCATTTGCAGGTCACTTCTAGCAAAGCTTTAGGTAGGTTGCTTGGGCTTTCTTTAGCCCACACCACCTCAAGTGCTTCAGTCCCAATTGCCACCAGCTCAGACCTTGGAAATGAACTGTTGAGGTTGTCAGGACTGTACAGTCCATAATAGAGAGTGCACACATACATATATACATATATATGTGCACTGCCTGATGTTGTGATGCTGTAGTACAGCTTAATTAGGACATCATTCAGACATCTGGGACCATACCTAAGCTGGAGAGCTCTCTTTCCACCACCCTCCCCCTCTTTTTTTTGTGTTCTCATTTAGGTTTTGGTCAGATTCCCAAATGAAATAAACAAAAGGCTAATTGCTTTTGGATTTTAATTACCACTGCAATACCTGGGTTTATTGTATGAATTGTATTTTATAGGTGGCTAAAGGACACCACTAGGAAATGACAGATTCTCAGCTGACAACAGCAGTGTTTAAAACCAAAGTAATTCTCTGCAGTGGGATCCAAAGAACAGCATGCACGTTCATTTGCTAAACTCCTAATTTTTTTGTTGTAGAATGTAACTTCAGTGTTGCTGACTTTTAAACGTGATATAATTAAGCATGCCTGAAAATGTTGTCTTTAAAGGCAAAAATGGATGTACTTTATAATCCAGAGTGTTAAGTCTCTTCGAAATTCTTTGAATAGTTACATTTCTGCCTTAGTTCAGGGGTGGCACAGCACATGCCCAATATATAACTGCCAAGTGACTCCACGCACTCACCCAACTACTACAGCTGTTTGGTTCATGTTTAGTTTCTTTAATGCCTTGATCCATATATGCCTCTGTATGCCTCCTTCTTTGTCAGGTGGGTTATTCCACTGATTTTAGAGTATAAAAAGCTAAGCATTCTACATCTGCTTATCAATCCTAAAATATTTAACATCCTTTTTCTATCCATGTGTATTTTCTTGTTTGTCCTGCTTGAACAAATGTAGGAGAAACTCTTTTCTGAAAATGCTTCTGAACTTACTTTTTGACAAGTTAGAAACTCTACATTTTTGTTTCCATTGGTGGCTATGGGAAATTGGAGCAGACAGGTATTTTTGAAGAAGCTGGGTAATGTATTCCAAATGTATTTATTAGAAGTATCTCAACTTGGGAGTAATGTTAAGTCTTAAATAACTTTTCTTATAGCAAGCCTTGCAAACCTGTAAAGTGAGGAAAACAAGGAACCTCGGCTGAAGGACTTTGTGATGGAGCTGGGAAGATCATTATTGAAAGGCAACATTCAGTTTTGGTCTTCACACTCTGAGTGGGGAGCACAAATACACCAGAAAAGCTGGGGTTCAGCAAATACCTACACACAGATGTAGTAATTGGTGTATTCAGGCTACCCAAAGAAAGCTTTAGAGGGTGACTTGACTGTGGATATCTCAATGTCAACACCTGCATCTGGTACTGAAGGTATCTTTGCTCTAATAGACTCATCACTTCTAACCGAACTCTTATAGCAATGTTGATAGACATGAGCATTTGATTGGACATAAGTGTGATAAATTCCAAAGGAAAATAAGATGCTGACAGTGAGAGCAATTAACTACTGGAACAGCCTCTCATGAAGAGCAGTGAATCCATCATGACTGCTTGCCTTTTAATTCACAGCTAAATGGCTTTCTGAAAGGTTCTCTCCAGTTCAACCGCTACTACGGAACAGGCTCAGGTTGTCTTAAGAAGGTGGAGCTCTGTGACCCTTATGGACAGCACAGGCTTCTCCAGGCTCTATTCCCACTCATTTTGCTGTAATGTATTCAGACACAAGCCTGTGTTCATCTTCACAAACACTTTTGGCATAGCTGCTTCCCTGAAACCTGTAAGGATAATTTCATGAAGACACTGTGATTTAGTACAAAATTACTTACCAGGTCCTAGGCCCAATGGAATTCCAGGGTGAAAAATGCACCCATTGCAGTTTAAAATGTGTATGATGCAAGTGGGCTGAAATCCTTGACTGGTCCTGAAAGCGTGACCACCAAGCACCCTAGGTTCTTTATTTGGATTTGAAACTTGGTTTCCTGACAAGAAAAGATAATATACCCAACGATGGGAAGTCATGCTCTTCCAATGCCACTTTTTATACTCATTGTGCCTCAGCCTGACGTGCTTTGAGGCAAGTTCTTTTTATAAAATCAGTTTCCCGCATTTGGAATGAATCCTGCTTAAGAAAGCAAACACAGATTTCACTTTCTGAGCTTTATCAATAGGTCTTTTCCTGACAGCCAGAGAAGACTACATCTACGAGGCCACATCTATAAGTAAGGAATTCTTGGCTGTGACAAAATGAGCACCAGTGCAATGAGGTGTGAAAGGTAGTAAGACCGAGGCATCTGTATACAATAGCAACTTGTTAGTATCTTCTTTGCAATTCTTTCATTCACATTTTCCCCTCACTTGTCTCCTCTTTCACATTTATTTTGCTTTCCTTCTTCTGTTTCTCTCTTCTTGTATTCCCTTCTATTCTGTCTTGCATGTATCAGCCTTTCTTGCAACAAATCAAACCTATTAGGAGCTCCAAAGGGGTTCTTGCCAATGGCCTCCCTTTTAGAACTCTCTGGCTTTTTTTTAATCTGCAGTGTTCCGCATGATATTGCCACTGATTTAATGGACCACCATGAATTTTACTACCTGTCAAAAAACAGCACAATTATTTTGAATTCTATTGTGGCAGAGCTTGACACCTAGCTCTGGATCACTTTACACTTTTCACCCTTGCTTAGAGTGCACTTGGGAGTTCAGAATAGTATTATGTGTGATTGTAGGATGGCATTTTGTGTCACTGTTTTAATTTGGCATTCTGAGAATTGAACGATTGGCAGTAGATGGATAAAGACTCCCACATACTTGAATCTGGAAAGGACATGTGTAAGGTATTACAGGGTGTTAAAACCCCAAAGCAATTTCCTTCTTCTGCCTTGTTGCTCCCAAGTCTGAATAAATAAGATGGGAAGAACACTCATCTTTACTGATGGACTGAAAGCTTCCCAAGCAGGATGCTGAGAATCCTCTCTTGCTGGGCTTTAAGCAAGCTTTAAGCTGGATACTCGTGCCTGGAGACACATTCCCCATGGACAGGTAAAAACTCTAATGTACTTTGAGAGCTAAGGTTGGAACTCAGCAACATGCAGCAGATTTCTTGCATGGAAAAACAAGTAATTGCATCTGCATTAAAATAAATGACTGTTTAATTCAGGATGACTCAGCCTTTGAATCCCCTTTCAAAGAACTATTTCTATCATCTTCCATGACCAGGATAAATTGTTTTTCAGATGACAGGAACAACAGAGTCAGTCTGCATTGTTCTAGGGGCTGTAGGCATGCAGAAAAGACTTCAACTCTTATGTACCCCCTGACTGTATTTAAAGATAGCAACAGGTTCTTTGGTGTGGACACAGAAGAAATGATCAACTTGCCCGAAGTCACAGAGTCTGGGTTCTACCTGCAACCTATCCTGCAGTGCCTTTAAGTTTTATTCCAAGCAGTTTCCTTAAGAGGCTTTTCTTGCCATGCTGAACATGGTCCTTCCCACAATGAAATGTTCTCCCCAGGATCTGAAGCAGATGCGTTTGGATTGTGAGTGGGTACAGAGAACTATGTTCATAACCATAATTGGTTATTGGGAGTATAGGAGTAATAACAGTGTGGCTTTTCCTCTTATGTAGCTTCCTGAGAAGAGAATTTCAGTCAGAGGAAGCTGCATTTCTTTTGAGGTTTTGGAACAGATTGCCCAGAGAAGCTGTGGCTGCCCCATCCCTGGCAGTGTTCAATACCAGCTTGGACACAGGGGCTTGGAGCAACATGCTCTAGTGGAAGGTGTCCCTGCTTGTGACAGGGGGCTGGAATTGGATGAGCTTTAAGGTCCCTTTCAACACAAACCAGTCTGGGATTCTATGATTCCTCGTTCGCAAGAGAGCTCCTACTTGAGCTAAAGGTGTAATATCAATGTGTGGGAATGCTCACCCGTCCCCATCTTTGAGTTAGGGGTTTGGAAGAGGTGTGTTCCATTGTCCTCTTTCAGAGTGAGACACACTATGCACAGATGTAATTAACCCATAAAAGAGCTGCTGGCCCCTGGGCACGAGCTGAGAGCTGCCTTGAGCCCACCAAGAGTGAGAGCAAGTGATGGACTCCTCAATCCTTCCAAGTTCAAGCAAAACCTACTCTTGCTTTGAGCTGAAGGAGAAGGCTAAAACCCTGTAAGAGGTAATATAATAATCCATATAGATTACAGAAGAGAGAATATGCTTCTAGATCTCCTTGGTCTAGCAGTAGAGGAGGTTTATTGTCCCCTTTCAAGAAGCCAGTGGCATGGTACAGACATCTCACTGGACTCCATCACACATGGGGACAAATTTGTCCTGTTGGAGAAGCTTTTTGGCTCAATTTATGCAGTCCATAAACTCCCCAAGGAAGTTAGATGCAGGACTTGGTGGATTTACAGTTTATATCCTGAGAGCCTGGCAGATCAGGCAGAGGTATGTCTGTGCTTGACGGCATGGGCAGAAGTGGGATTGAACCTGAGTCCCTCTGTCTTCCTTGCAATCACAGAGCTGTGATAGAGTTTATAAAGGCTAGGGTCCTCCTCCTTCAACACTGTGAAAAATATGCATTGTGTTCTGTTTTGGAGATCCCAGTAAAACAGAATAATTAGGTGGCAACACAATTTATTGCCTGCAGCCCTATAAAGCTCAGGAAGCACTCTTTCAGCCTTCAGCTTGTATTTAATCAATGTAACATAACTTTCATTAAGCCTAAATGCAGTGCTTCTGAGATACTAAATTTAAAGTGTGCCTGGAAATCAGGGCCATTTTTGTTTGCTTTACATATCACAGCATCATGCAAACTGGGAATAGGATGACAAGAAACCTGGATTACAATCTTCTCCCAGAGGATGCTTCAGAGATTTTTGTCCACCCATGGGGCCTCTGCTACATCAATGGGTACCAGGATGGCAGGAGGTGGATTGGAGCCTTTGAGGTCCCTTCTGCTATCACAGATTAAGAAAGGGTGAGTGAGTCACAGTGCCTGAGATAGCACTGGCATTGAACCTATGCATTCTGACAGTGGCTTCAGCTGCATATCAAGGAGCACCTCTGAGTACTTGCAGAGATGTCTTCTGCAGCACAGGTGCACAGGCATGGAAAAATGCTTACACCCTTCCTGCCTCTGAAATGCTGTTTCCATACATGAAGCTTTCCTGGGCATCCCATGACACTTCTCTGCAGGCATTTGGACACATCCTTTGCCTTCTCTCATACTGGTCCAGTCTCCTGAGTGCTTCTAGAAAAGAGGACTCCCTTAAGTTCTTTGCATCTGACAATGGGCAGGCAAGCCTTGCTTGTATCCTCTTTATCCTTTTGCTGAGCTGCCTTTGCCAGCTGCTGAGTGGGCAACCAGAAGAAATTCCAGTAGCATCCAGGTGTCAAATGCCCAGGATGGGTGGTTGCAGGCCTGCTTAGCCCATTTGTGCCTAAACCACGCCAATTTCTGCACTGACTATACAAAGCTCTGTAAGCAGTGTTACTGCTGCCTACCATAGGCTTCCCTGAGCTGAAGGATGAGACATCTGCTCCCAGTTGCAATAGATGGGGAGAGTGAGGAGGTGACAATCATGCCCTGGTCACTGATCTACAGCTGGGAGGATGTTAACCTTTGAAGATGTTCACCATTTGATGTTTTCCTCTTTGAGGTTCTCATAGATGGTTGGAGCTCCACAGTGTCTTCACTGGTTTATGTGGCTGTGTGCATCAGGGCCTCTGGGCTGCAGGTCACTGAATGGTGTGGATAGCAGAGACTCTGTTAAAGTCTGGACCAGAGCCATTGAACTCAATGGTGTTAACTTCCAATGCAGAGCTCCACACTTTACACATGAATCTGGAGACATCTGGCAGCTGAAAAAGCTGCAGAGAGCCAGACAGAAACCATTTCAGTGCTGGGTAATGCTCTCTGCCAGAGCCTTTCAGAGGGAGAATAGTTGTGACACAGATAGTAGCAAAGTTCTTGAAAAGGCTGTCAAAATGTGTGTATATGTGGACAGTTTTTGCATCTGAAGTACCCCTGTTGTAAACCTGCCTGGCTCCACTCTGAAGCTGTGGAGCAGAGAAAGACTCTTTTGCTTATCTTTACCATATTCATTGCAGACTACATAAAGGTGCGAGAGACTCACTTGCTGGTGGTCACAGGGGACTAAGGTATCGTTTTATATGTAAGACTAAGGTACAGTTCTCCCTCTGCCTGGGGAAGGATAGAGATGGAAGGAAACCAAAGCAGCCATGAGGCTCATCTGAAATATTCAATGGAGTAGCTCACCTATGACTTAGGCAAAAGAAGATCTGTACCTGGAGGCAAACAAGCAATGTAAGGTCATCCTTGCATCTCATGGCTGTCTTCTAGCTGGCTGGAAGTCTTTCCTGGTGAATATCACTGGGAAATGCTCTTGTCATTAAATATATTTGTTAGCACACGGATGATTCTGAGACTAAGCTATAATTATTGGTGGAGCTGGCAGTGGTGCCTATAATTAAGGTTGCCAGACATTTCCCATTAAAAGGTTCTGTTTTCCAATGCTATGTGCTTGCCAACATGTGACTGTTCAGGCTGAAATTTTCAGTTGCAAGCCTGTGGCTTGGGCTGGTCTTTGTGCATATGAATATATGTATGTGTGAGAAAGCATGAGTAAAATATTGTTTAACCAGATCCAGGAGTGATACAGTGAAAAAGAATTCTTTTGTAGTTATTTTAGGGGAAAAAAACCCTGACACACACATCTTTGAGAAAGTTTGTCACTTTCATGGTTTGTTTTTATTTTCACAGGGACTTGAAATTGGGCTTTCTGGCTGATCTGGGCTTTTTCTTCTCCTTCAAACTCCCCTCCTTGGTTTTGGCCAGGTCGGATGGCTCTGCAGATCTGCTGTCAACACGAGAAGAAGAGGTTTGCCCTGAAGTTTGTCTGGAACGTGTGCAGCCTGGGGCTTCAGGAAGGAAGTAAGATTTCCTCTTTCCCAGTGCAGGTGAGTAGCCTGTTATGTGGTTTGGCCCTGCAATAACAAGAATCCAGCTTGGATCTCTTATACCCTATGTGCTGCTCCAGCTGACTCACATGATAGGGAGGAAACACATATGCAGTGACTGCATGGGGATAAGGGCTTTCTGCCATGACAGGCAGGGAGAGAAGTGGAATACAGAATAGGTCATACAAGATGATGGATGGTGAAAGGGTGACTGTCCATACAGTGAGGTAAGTCCTTGGAAGGTCTTACAACTTCCATTCTGTTCAGCCAGACTGGAGAGTTTGCAGGATCAGGTCATAGCCCTGTGTGCGTACATCTCCTCCTCATCCAAGATCAGAAATAGGTTGAGGTGAGAGTCCTGAGAGTAGGAACTACTTTAGGGAACATTATTAGAAGCATATTTTATTACCCTGGCTTCAAGGTTTCCAGTTAAACTTGGGGAAATCTTCCTTCTGAGTCTTTTATTTCCCAGAGCACATCAAGTCATGTTAAATTCACTGAGCTGTTTGTTTTGGCTGTAATATCAAAACTCGTTTCCAACTAGAATACTTTGTTTTGGTGTTTTGGTTTTTGTTTAGCTCTGCAAGCAAAACCACCTTACCTTACTGGAAATAGTTGGTTTTGTAGTCAGTGGAGGGCTTGAACACTCTGCAGGCAGAGAGGCCTGGGGCCACCTAATATGAGCTAAAACTCAGAAGAACATCAAAGAGCTGCTGATTGAAGGGCCACTGTCATGTGTACCTGGTGAAGATCCTCTGGAAAAATCTAAGCATCAGGAATATAAAGAGGGGAGATGAAATAAAGTTTTATGAGCATCTCTAATTCTTTAGAGCATTAATTTGTCTAGTCTTTATCTTGTTGGTATGTTTAATCCCACCTATGCCACTATTCATCCATATGGAGATTTATGCTGGCAGGTAGTTGCAGGATGTTGAAACTTTTCTGATCACCGTCATGGTACGGTATGGAGAATGCTTTCAGTGCATGTAGGCTTGCAGCTCTTTTGACTTCAGTGAAGGTACTGTGATGTATATCAACCTAAGATCTGCCTATGTTTGTTTTTTTCTCTAATTACAAGAGGGTCTAAAAAAGCAATTTGATTGACAGTGATTCTTGCTTCTACTTTTTATTAATTTATCTGGTCTGTTGGCAAATTTAAATTGTCAATAAAGGTAATACTGGAGATAAATGTCAAGCAGCACTGTTTACGTTTCCTATTCCCAATTCCTGTCTGAGATATTTCAGAGAGAAGTTCATGAATGAAAATGTTGGTGTACGTTCGACTGCAGTAGGCTGCCCATTGCAGACACAGTACTACCGGGGAAAAAAAGCCATGCTGATATTTTGCAAACAGCAGTCTTTGTACCTTTCCAGGCCAAGTCTTGCAGCCCTTCTTAGGGAAGATGCTAAGAAAAATCAATTTACCTTTAATGAGTTAGGATGCCAATCTCAGTCAAGATGCAATAAAACAGGCAATTTGAAGCAGGCTAAAGAAAAAATGCAAAGTGAGTTTATAACTGAATTTGCTAGTCATGTTTCCATAATTATTTACAACGCTTGATATTGCAATGCATTTGTCTCACTTGTTCTCCTAATTGTGCTGATGTTGGCAGTTATTCCTAGCTACTGGAACCTTACAAGTAGTCAGTGACCAGGAACTTCTCCCATTCACCTCCACTTGTAGTACCTTGGCTCTTCCATCTTGAAAAGCAACTTCACTTTTACACAGAAACCTGTAGAAATGGGCTGAATAATGTACAGCTTAAACTGGTACCTCCTCTAACTGACATTTCCTTTAACAGCATGGCATGTTACTGATCTTGCTGAGGTGATGGGGAAAGAAACAGTAGAAGACAGACCTTATTTCTTGATGACCTCAGTTATTTAAAGAAATTGGTTTTAAATTCTTGTTGTTACGTTATTTCAGGTTTTAGCTAGTCAAATCTAAGAATCAAACCTAAGAACATCAAATTCAGATATTTTCACAGAAATTTCTGGGTCACAAATGTGGTGAATTGCTTATTTGCTAAAAGTTAACTTGGGTAAAAAAAGCAGAAATTCAGTGTCAGGATGGTAGTAGTCCTTTGAGGGCCAGATGCTCACCTGACATAGATTGTGGCAACTCTGTTGACTTCACAGGCATGATGATGCTTTACATCAGCTGAAGATTTGGACTTGCATTTCAATCTTGCTTGCTTGTAATGAGATCCAAAGATCTTTTACTAGATCATTTCACCCCCTCTGAGTGACTAACCTGTTGATGTCTACATCTCAGCTGCTCACTCTGGATCCCTTTTTATAGTTCATAAAGATGTAGC